>VYZT01042374.1:2083-21566 GCA_013400735.1 Pomatostomus ruficeps
TGACAAGGAACTATTTTTTTTCATTTTTCTTCACTGGAGGCATAATTTTAATTTACTCTACCTACTGATTTTCATAAACACATAGAAACTTTACTGTTTTATGATTTTGCATGTGATTGAAATCTGTCAATGTCTTTATTCAGGGAAAAAAATATTGAAGGGTGGGGACAGCAAGCCAGGCTTCCTACATAATCACATCAGTCTTCTTTCTTCAAGTAAAGAAAACTTGAAAATAGAGAAAGATGTTACAGTGGCTAGTACAATCACCTAAGTTATGAGAGGAATGAATTCAACTAATAACTTCTATGACCCTGGGAAAGATTCACAAAAGTACTTAGCAAGGTATTTTTCACATAACTTTTGGTGTCAAGTTCGAGGAGTCAAATTCACAAACCTGCACTATACAGCTTTTGAAAAGACCCAGGTGCCTCAGGACTGGACTCAGCAATCACTTAAACACTAAGGGTCTAACTAGAACTGTAACAGATATTTGATTTAGAAGTATAGGCACTGTAGTCTTCCTGTGTGCTCAGGGGAAAGACAAGTGCAGGTGTAAAAGGCAGTTTACCTCCCAGTTGTACAAAAGTTGAATTTCCCTATGAAGACAGTCAGCTTTTTTCATCAGTTATGTGAGAAATCTACAGTGACGCTGCTTCTGACAATCAGCTAATTGCTTAAATGAAATAGGATGGAGCCAGCACCAAATGGGGCAAAAGAAAATATGCAGTAACATAGATTCACAAAGCAGAAACTCATGGCAGATAATTTGAAATCCCATCTATGTCCTCAGGTTTTCTTCCCGCCTTGCAAGTCCTTCCTTCAAGACGCTTGAATTCATGGAACAGTGCTCTTTCCTGCCCTTCCCTTCTCTGTGAATGACAGGTTTGCTGCAATTTTTCAAACTGATCTGGGAGTGGTGATAGCTTAAAGGGGTTAGCATAATTGCTGGTGAGCAACAGTGTCTAGAGCGTATGTGTCCTGGGGAAATTCAGCACCAAACCTCCCACCTGAATTGCATGTTTCCTTACCAAAAAGCAACCCTTTATGAAGCCCTCTTGATGAGACTTTTCCAACATGTTGTGTAAGGCATATTCATATAACAACATTGGAGCCCTGCAATCTGAGTTAAAAGGTGATCCTTAAGGAACTGAAGTGGGCTGAGATTTCACATACGCCTGACATAATGCTTCCTCTGAGTATTATAATATAATCTGATATGAGAGAAAATGATAAAATATTAACACTCTCCCCTATTGCCATTCTTTAAAGTGACTTGAAACTTTCTCTTGATTAATCCCACTTGTAAGGCTTGTAGAGTTGGGAAAGTAAGGGAGGAGGACCAAATGTAAAGTGGGACCATGAAAGTTGGGTTATTTCCTTATTTGATCTTTTCCAGATTTACTTTTTGATTTGCAGGCATACACAACAACACTAATTAGAGTCAGTTGTAATTTATGCTCATGAAAAATGTATTTAAGCAGAGTTATAGCAGAACTGCATGAATTGGGGAAGACAGAAGATTATATATGGAGATGTTTGGAGGTAGGGCATTAGGCTGAGCTTTTTCTTCTATAGTGATTCAGAGATACAAAAAAATTATACACTGTTCGTAAGTTTTATTTATCTTTTCTATATAATTATTTTTTTGGTCTGTTTCAACAAGAATTAAATGTTCTCATTCTCTTTCGTCTTCTGCTCCTGTCAGTTGGAATTGTTGAAAGGTGCCAGATTGACTGTTGTGGAGTTTAAAATCCTTTAATTACCCACCAAACAGGTTATGTGTGGATTGCAGAAGTGTCAGCTTCCTCACGCCACCCTGACAGTGCATGCACCCAAGCTCCTGGGGCTGGAGACCGTCTGCCAGTCTTGCTAGTGAAAGAAAAACACAGGACCAGATCTGCACCCAGTTAAACTGACATTGCTCCAAAAACCTGAGCAGCCGTAAGCTCTGTATCTTTGATTTGATCTCACTATTTGGGTGAAGAAATAATCAGTGGAAATTAGTTCTCTGTAAAAATGTTTGGTTATTTGCAAGTAGAAAACTGACTGATACCACTTAACTGCATTAGGTTGCAGATAGTCTTACTGTATTTGCTTAAATATTAATGCAGCATGTCTCTAACATTTGAATATGAAGTACCTTCCATCTTTTTATCAGTCTCTGCAAAATAGGACTTCCTTAAATTCTTCTTATATATATTCCCAGTTTACTTAAACCTAAATCCTCTAGATCTGGTATCTTCAACAAACTCAAATGGATCATCAAGGTTAGTTTTATAATAATCTTCCACTAGTTTAAATACCTGAGTCCTGTCACCCCTTAATCATCTTTATTATTCTTCTAAGACTAAGTAATTCTCTTCTCATCTGTAAACTCTTCCATTCTATTTATCACCTCAGTTTCTCTGCATTCTGCTGCCTTGATTTCTGTTTTCATTCATATATATTGACCTTATTTAAACAGCATGGGCCAAATTCTAATCTCAGTCATGGCATTCTAAATCCAGAGTAACTGACTTCAGTGACTCCAGTTTTGATTTTATGTCAATGGATTTACTTCAGATTTACTCCGCCATAACTGAGCTCACAATCTGGCATTCTGGTGTTTAAAACTCAAATCTCAAAATACCATTGTGTTTATTGTTATTCACTCTTTTGAGTTCAGTTATCATTCTCTTGACCTCCTTAAAAAAGAAAATAATACGGAAAATTTAAGTGGAGGTGCCACCCTGCTTTATTTAATGCTTATTCACTTCTAGAAGTCTCTGTTGGTATATGACCAGCTGAAGTAATGTAAGAATATAAGATTATGTGGAATTTAATGTCTTTTCATGTGTTGTGAGGGTTTCACTCCAAATCTGCAGTATAAACTCTTGGGAATGAAGGATCATCACAAATTCTGATGCCTCCTCTTTTACCCACACAGATTTTCTGGTAGTTCTCTCCTTACATACAGATATATATCAGCTCCCTTTCTCCCAGGATGGCTGAAGCTTGAGAAAGCAATACAAGACGGATTTGTTCTCATGTAACATTCAGATGTTATGCTGGGAAGTGAGTTTAGAAACTAGAGACTAGAATAGATTGATAAGAAATCTAATTTTTGAAGACTACAGGCATGTCAGGAGTTCTTTCTCTTTTCTTTATGCTCTTCTTTTCCTAATTTATTCATATTTAATGTAAAAATGAAGAACCTGTTTTCAGTCCATCCTTTTCTAACAACCATAACTACTATGCAAATCACCATAACCTCAACAGAGGGGTGAAGTGACTTTACATGTTTATATGATCATTTTTTAAATGGGAAAAGAATTTAGAGGAAATTGAAATGATGACATGCAGCAAGTTTTCTCCAAAGCAGCAAAAAAAAAAACAACCCAGAAGAGCAATTCTTGGTTATGCAACAAGACATTCATTTGCTGGAGGAAAATCATAACTTTATTTCATTTATTTCTAAGAAGAAGTAATTTAAAAAATATTTTCCACAGTATTGTCTTCTTATTTGATGGTACCAGTCTGTTAAAAGAGCTCCTTGTTTGGTTAGCAGTCTTGCAATTTTTGCTGAGTTCCTTCTATTCAATAAGAAGCTGAGAATTTGCTTCCTGTCAGTTTGTGCCCTAAAGATAAGGAGAGTATTTCATTCATAGATCTGTGTGTTGAGATACAGCATAACCTCTGCAAGAAGTTCAGAATGAAACCAGTAACTGCTTATAATAGAATTACAGGATTCCCCAACTGGCTGGAGATTTCTAAGAGAGACAGAGAGCTTGTGAGGGTCCTGAAGATGCTCACTCTTTAGATATGAGGTTCCTTTACAAATGGCTGAAATGGATTCAAGAATTTCTTTCTGACTTCTCTCCAAATGATTTACTATTGGCTCTCTCAAGAACTTACCTCTTATAGGACAGGACTGGTAGAACAAACTGTGGAAAAGACCTTACTGATGTGAAAGCAAAAGCAACTGTTCTACCTGAGCCAAACTCGCAGATTTGGGTGCTGACAAATCTATGTGCTTGTCTGTTCCACCAAGGAAATAGTCAGGGCAGGTGATGAGTGTGATTGTGCTGCTAGACCTGAGACTTCCCACAAGAAACCAGGTCCAGCTGCTCCCTTCCATGGGAACCTTCCTACAAAATCAGGCCTTTTTCAAGTATGGCTGATTTTCCATCCATATATTCTTTCACCTCAGAGAGCCACAAAGTGTTTTACATACTAAAGGGAACACTTTGCCAATCCATTGCTAAGGAGAAACATGGCAACTCGTTAACAACGCACGGCGACGCAGCACAACACCTGCTGTCCTCTAATGAAAGGAAAAAAATCCTAGATCCAATTGAAGCTTCAGGGAGTTATTTTTTTAAGTAAGGAGAATGCAATTACTCATCACTGTTCTACCCAATGATTTTTAATTACCTTACTTTTATGTCTCTTGTGCAACCACTCATCTCCAGGATCATTGCCTCTCCTTTTCTGCTGAGTAGGAGGACAAACTGCTGAGGGTATGACTGCTTCTGTAGGCCCCTTGCAGGAGCAGGTCATTATCTCAGGCTGTCCATCCTCTAACCACCCATGTGAAAATGGCAATAGTATTGCCCCCATGTTATAGCTGGGAAACTTGAACATTCAATGGCTCGTCAAAAGTTACACAGGAAGACTAGGACAGCGCATGCACTGTTTCTTTTCTTGAAATCTTTGACAGTGCTGCTAGCCCTCATTCATTTGTTCTCTCTGAATCACTGAAAGAGCTTCTGTTACAGTTTTATCTGAAGTCAGTTATGTATATATATTTTATTCTAACGTACACATTATAACACCTGAAGCCTCAGCTTTAGATAACCAGATATAATTAGTTATTTCATTAGGAACCTATATTTAAGAATTCAAAATTTAACATGGGAGAAAATATGGTTCTCTTTTTATAACAGTTTAATATTTTTTTTCTTCTGGAACATTCAACCATTACCCATGATTTATGCCCCAATACATGGAAAAGGAACATATATCATTTATTTTCATAGAACTTTCCTTACTTAATTGTAGGGACTCCTGAACACAGAGAATGCTGCCATTTTTCAGAAGTCAGGAAACATTTGTGAACTGATTAACATATATTCTGCTCTTTCCTCCTTGAGGATGTATTCTGAACTGTCCTCTATTTGACCCTTTTTTAAAATCAGGATGCTGAGTATATTTGCTAGTCTATAGAAAAAGTAGACATTAATCACTCTACTGCATGAGGCTTTCTCTATACTGACTGACCTCATCAGAGTTTTGCTCCTCTTGTACAGAGGTGTCTATTTGAAGTCTTCAAGAACACAACAAAAGAGAAACAGAGAAACTGAGTCCATGTACTCTTGAAATATATTAAGAAGGAAAATTACTTATAGAAAATGCTGTGATGTGCTCATAAAGAAAAAAAAAAAACAACAACAGAAAAACCAAATCAAAACCCAAAAATCACTGAAAAATTCTGTGGCACTTATTGAGCTGAAATACTGTGCAACAATGTGTAAAACATTTCTCCAAGCCATTATATATGATAAAGAGGACTTAGTTCTGAGCAGCCCAGACTGTAGACTGCTTATGTTTCACAAAGCACAACAGCAGCTAGAGTGCAAAGGAGCACATTAGTAAGGGGATATTCCTTGGTTATATTACCTAGTAGTTCATAAGGAAAGATGCTTGGAATGTCAGGATTCCCATGGACCTTGCATGAGCCTGGCTAGCTGGGACAGGGGGTTCTGAAGGGATGCTGGCAGGTTAGCATGTCAAAGCAGGACATAGGCACTGAGGTGCGTAGTCATGCACACACCCAAGATAGATGTCTAGAAAGATAAACCTTCAGCATGGCCACACTTTTTCTCAGGGCAATTCAGAGAGCCCAACCATGGAATATAACCACATTAAATATTCTCTGCTGGGGTTGTCATCAGTTATTGTGAGAACATTTCCCTGGGGTTATATCACTTTCAGGATTTTCCCCTCTATCAGTGAATCTCCATATCCCAGCTCCTGTAATGCAAGATACATTTAGAAAAACCTTTGAGGATCCCAGAGTTATTGATACTTCTTGGATTTTCAGCCCTGTGACTAGCAGAAGATGCAATAGCCAAGCAATGTATATAATAATAGCTATTAAAGTAGCACAGCTTGTAATTTTTATGTTAAATTTTCCTTTCTACTGTATGTCATCCAAGATGGACTGTATTGCAGGACTTCTGATCAGAGGAGGAGAAGAATAGAGAGTTACCAAACCAGGTCTGCTGGCCAGTCAAAGAAGATGACTACCCAGAGGGAAGAGGGTGGATTGAGGAAGAAGGGTGGAGACCAGAGATTCTACAATGGTAATGTGCTGGCAGAGCACTTTCCTGGAAGCCAAGTAACAAAGGATTTTGTGATCTTCTGTCACTTGCATAAAGAGAAGCACATGTACAGAGTGACAGCAACTTGGGCCTAAGGTCCCTTTCCCATTACCAGGCAATGGACACCACATTCTTCCTTGGTTATTGTTGTATTAAAGTATTATCCCATATTGTTTACATCTGATGCCTTTTCAGCACAGACCACTCTTTTGGTCTCAAAGCGTCCCCTTATTTCATGTTCTTTTGTTACGTGATGAGTGGAGACATGTAATACAAACTTTTCATTTTATCCATCTTTATAGCTGTATTCAGTAACCAAGCTTGATTATTAAATTTGAGCCTTATTCTGCATCAATCTACTCCTGTGCTATGTTCTCAGGCCAAGTTGCCTAAGCAGACCATAAACCAGATGTGCTTCTTAACTTTTTCAGGACTTAATTTTGCCACTTGGTTTGGATCGCAGAGGAGTTTTTAGCCTGCAGTCTTTGATGCCTTATGTTTGCCTTCATAAAAATTATATAGAAAGTTATAAAAGAGTGATAAGGCCTTCCAGTTTTACCACCAAATGGAAAAGTTGTCCACACAAAGAATTTATAACCATCTTGTAGCAATTTCTAGGATCTAAAATCATTTTAGATGATTATGCATTAGAGATATTGAAAAGAATGTAAACCTACCAGTTTCAATGCAAGAATCATGAGAACCAACTCTGTTTCCCACTTTTATGCACCAAAGGCCTCTCTTCAAACCCCACTTACATGCTGAGATACATTGACTTCAATAGGACAACTTACGTGAGTAAGAAAGATTTGAATGAATGAGGGTTTCAGACATGGGATGTAAGATCAAGAAGCATGAAAGCCTTTTAGTTAATTCACTTCAGCATCGCTAATACTGAGTGACTGAAAAACTTTAGTTATGATTAATGACATTGGGATTTTTTTCAAAAGATAAAGTCAGGAGCCTTGTAAGTCTTTTTGCCTGTTTTTAAAATATGATGGATATATTTAAAACATATTAATATTAAAAAAAAATTACTCATCTAAAAAAGCTTGCATATTCAAAAAAAAATTGGTGAGAGAGACTGTAAGCCAAGTTTTCTAGTCATTGAATGCTGTATGAGAAGCTTCCTTTTGGAAATGGAAGTATTTAAAACCATAAATGCTTACAGAGTCTTTTGTGTACTTGAATTTTGTGACAAGATAATAATTTTGTTATATTTTTATCCTATGAAGGTTAGAAAAAATGTAGTTTGTAGAAAAATACAATGAGTTTGAAAGGAAAACTCAGAAACATTTTTGCTGTCTGGGATTAGAGTGACAAATAACCTCATGTTAGGCATCTGCACCATCCCTTAATCTTTCACTAATATCCTTTTGGTAGAAAATATAATTTTCATCTCAACAATTTAAACCCACCCAAATAAATTATATGAACATAAATTAATAAAAATTAATGCACAGAAGGAAAAATTACACTAACCTCTACCTTTGATATGATAGTGCTCTCACTTGAAGGTTGCATATAGTTTACTCACAATAATAAACTCTTTGCACGTTAAGTGCTGTTGCAGCATCCTGCGATTAACAGGGCTGTTTCATGCTCTTAATAATAGCTAAGCAATGGAAATAATAAGGCAATTTACAAATACTGAAACAACAAGTAGTTGTATTTCCTCACATCTATATGGTGTGTTCTGATCCATTTATGCTTCTGCTGAGTTCTGCTGAAGCATGAAAAAGGTTGTAAATCATATTTGACATACATCCCATGGGTCAGCCACCACTCTTCTAAAAGCGCTGAATGGAATGGGAATAACCACTTTTGGAAGCAGAATATGAAAAAGAAACTGTGATGTACTGTATAAGACAGAAAACCATCACTTAAAAATGATCGGCAGCTTAAACTCAGTTGCTTGCACTTTTTTCAATCCAGGCAAGGAAATGATAGAACAGAATGGCAAGATGGCAATCCTTCATGAACTTTTTTCATGAACTTGACATGGGCCCCAACAGGGTCAGAGACTGCTTTAGGAGTGCAGGGATTGTGTCAGGGTGTTTATGGAATGGTGATCTAAAAGAGAGACAACTGGTCCCATCAGTTGTTATTTTTGAGGAACAAACATCTTCCACCTTTTAGAATTCAGGACCCTATTGCTCACAGCATGGAAGTACAGATATTTTGTACGTTCATGTGAACAGAAGCCCCTTGAGGAGATACTGCAGAAAGGGTGAGCAGCTAATCAGTTCTATTGCTGTTGATTGCACCCTGTGAATTTAGTAATGCAGGCTCAGTTCTACCCCTAATGAAGATGATGACCAATTCCAGTGGGACTAGGATCAAGCCAGGAAGGTGTTTGGTATGCCACTCTCTCAACCACATAAGCATATGACAAAGATGCTCTCACGTACCCGGGCAGAAATATTATGACATTCAGCGCATCTGCAAATGGAATGGCTATGTTTGCAACTGCTCTTTTGTCTAGGCTGCCTTTTCCTATTTCAATAAGTTCCACCCATGTCCTTTCTTTTCTCTGTCTCTTAGGCATTTGCTATAACCAAGACAAAAAAGCAGCCTGATGTTTCCTCAGTAGGAGTGTAATACCTGTGTTGGCATCTGTTGAAGTGATCAAAAGTAATGACAGTGTTGTGGTTTGACCCTGGCTAAGTGCCAGGCACCCATGGCAGCTGCTCACTCGTTCCCTCCCCTGCCACAGCTGGGCAGAGGAGGGAAGGAGAAGGAGGACAAAAAAACCTAGCGAATTAACTCAAAGGTCCGTGAGTTGAGATAAGGAACTGGGAGAAAACGCTCCAAGGACAAATCAGGCTCAGCTTAAGTTACAAAGTGAAATTTATTACTACCAGAGTTAGAAGGAGGATATGAGAAATAAACTAAACCTTTAAAAGACACCATTCTTTTCACTCCCCACCCCTCCCTCTCTCCTACCAACAGTGCAAGGGGGGCAGGGTGTGGGGTTTTCAGGTCAGTCCATTTCCAAGATCTTTCCCTGCTTAGGGAGAGGAGTTTTTTTCCTCTGCATTTGCCGTGGGGTCCCTCCCATGAGAGGCAGTTCTCTGTGAACTTCTATGGCATGGGTTTACTCGTCCACGGGATGCAGNCATGGACTGCGGAGGGGACACCTCGCCTCACCATGGGCTCACCACGGCCTGCAGAGGAATCTCAGCTCCAGAGCCTAGAGCACTTCCTCCCCCTCCTTCTTCACTGACCTTGGTGTCTCCATGTTGTTTTCCCTCACATGTTCTCACATCCTCCTCCTTCTCTAACTAAAGGCAGCTGCGGGTACATTTTGTTTTGATTTTTCCATAAATATGTCATCACAGTGGCGTAACCAACCTTTCTAATTGGCCCAAACATGGCCAGTGACATGTCCATCATCTTCAGAGACATCAGAGATTGGCTCTGCTGGAAATGGTGAAGAATTCCAGAAACTTCTCACAGGAGCCATCTTTATGGACCCCTCCCCACTACTAAAACCACAACAGACAGCAAAAAAAGGCAACTCCCATTGCTTGCAAAACTCGTCCTGCTGGCCAGACTGGCACTGTCCATGCCAGGAGCAAGTAGCACAAATTCCTGTGAGATGCAGGATTTGCATCCCACATTTGCAAACCCACATTGCCTCCATGTAGTGCTGCCCCTCAAACAGTATCAGGATGCAGAAAACAACAGAGACTTGCATGCATGCATGCTTGCACATACGTGTGTGTGTAACCATGTATATGTATATTAATGCATTAACTCATTTGTAGATGAAGAGCAATCAGCAATGTCATGACATCATGGGGGCCTGTAATTGCACATCAATCTGGACTCTGTGACTTGATCTGCAGGCTCACATTACTGGCAATAATATTTCTGGTGTAATCATGCATATACTTCGTATTCCTCTGGCCAAGATGAAGCTGTAGGAGCTAATGTATTCTGAGTCAGACCAACTGCCGCTCATGAAGGGAAAAAAAGACTTGCTTGAGTAACCGTAATAATTGGAAAATTATTTTGATAGCCTGAAACAATCTTATATATCACAGAACTTTATTAAAATAATATCAAATCAAATTAACTGCTATTCCATAATGAATTAGGTAACAAGGTAGGCAGATATTAATCGGCCTTGGCTCACAGGCAGGGGAGCCAGGAATTTATTAGCTCTTGCGGCTTGTGTGAGGGTGAAGACAGAAATCAGTATCACAGACTGCAAGGGAAGCCCCTGAGACAGCTGAGCTTTTACTTTTTTCTCACTCTCACTTTATAATCCATCATTAAACACTTGTATTTCTTTTATGTGGGGTCTTATGAAATTTTTAATTTTTTAATTGCTTTGTGATTTAATAATGAGGATTTTTTGTGCATGTGTGTGTGGATAGCATGTGTAACTCAGCTGCCAATATTAGAATTAACTCACCTTTGTCCACCTATGGCTAACCTTTATGAAATAAAAACGTAATTTAACAACTTGTCTATTTACCAGCAGAAAGACTGCCAAGTTCATAGGCATTGTGGCATAAATAACAGGGTTTTATTGGCTATGAGACCTGTCTTGTCCTATCCTATCCTATCCTATCCTATCCTATCCTATCCTATCCTATCCTATCCTATCCTATCCTATCCTATCCAAAAGGAGGAATGGAGGGACTGGGTACAAAGCATGGAATAAGGGGCAAAATAGGGTGTAATGTCCTCCAGTGAGATCTTAGTGATAGTTGACACTACCCATTTAGGAAGTGATGTGGGTATGCCCGGTTCATTATTTTTTATTGGCATCAGAATTTGCTATGATCAGCACTAACTTTATTTCCTGCTGTTTTGTGCAGTCTGCCACTAACTCATGGCTGGGTGATGGTCCTAGCAGCTGCAGGAGTAGCAGAGGGCTGGAGCCCGACTTTTTTTGCTAGGTTTTTGTTTGTGCAGAGAGATAGATGCCCCTTAGTTTGAACTATGACAGGTGGAGTTACAAATCACGCCAGTACTAGCAAGAAAGAAGACACTTATTTGATTCAAAAAAATCTCATGAGAAAAACACCTTTTGGAGCTGGAGCTTATTAAATCACGACAGTAAGTGAATCTGGAGTGGTGTGTTCTTGAGAAGCTGGCTGTTTGGGTGTTTGATTGAAAAACAGGAATGGATACAATAACAGAGATAGCAGCAGCAGGTAAATTGAGTAAAAGGAAACTGTCAGTAAAATCAGACCTCTTTTTCCTTGGAATAAGCTGATTTGGAGTCCCAGATTTGGAAAACAGGTGAGGAAATTAAGGTGCGAGGAGAAAATTATGTTTTTTAAATAGCCTCTGGATATTTGAAAAAAAAAACCTGGAGGAGCTTATCTGTCTCTGTATCCTGTCCCAGAAAAGAACTCAGGCTTGTTCATGGCACCTCTCAGCCAAAAGGAGGATAAGAAGCTGATGTTGCACTTCCACTCAAAATTTTAAAAAATATCTCTAGTTTTGGTTTTCACATATGTAAAGGCAAAAAGTGTCCAGGGCTACTTGTTGCTTCCAGAAGTTCTGTATCTGAGCAGGGCCAGCTGGGCCATTTTTGCGGTCCTGCTAGGGAAGGAGGAGAGGGTGACACTGGTGCCATTCTGGAACACAAGCTCCATGTGTCTCACCCCATCTTGCTTTCTGCAGTTTTTCCCCTAATTCTGGTCTGTGCTGACCTTGCTTCCTGAACAATATCCCAGCACTGATATTTTCTGTTCCCTTCCTTGTGTCTGCAGAAAGGACACCAAAACAGAAAGGTATCAATCTATTACACCTCTCCCAGGCTCACTGCCCAGACACTGATCAGGTGCCTTCATTTCTTGTATTATTACGGTCACATTTTCTCCTTGGATTATCTCCTACCTTCTTTTTCGTCATTTGGCACTTTCATTTGGACATGGAATTTCTTGAGCATTTCAGGGAATGTCAGGAGACACCAAAGAGGAGAAGTAATGGAAGTACCTATCTTTCTGGTAGGATCTGGGCAATAGAGAGTAACTTTATTGTCTATGTGCCTTAACTATTCAATATGGCTATTAACAAAACACAGGTAGTCACCTCAGGGTGATCCTTTTTCAGTTAAAACCTGTGTTGTTCTTGTGAGAAGACTATAATGATGGGCAGGAAGTTGTCTGGATGAGGTTGAAATAAAATATGTCCAATTTGCGAAACACTGATGAAGTGTGTGGTGCAATCGCAGTTTTTCCTTAGAGAAGGGAAAGAAAGCATAACGTGTTCCTTAGAGAGCTACATTTTGGGGGAGTTTAGTGACATCACTGCATATTCCCTTCAGGCCTTTGAGCTAAAAGCCCAGCTATTACCCCAGATGAGAAATTCAGTTTTGCCCTGACAAATGTAAGCAGAGAGTTTTACTCCAACCACTGTTCTTGTTCAAATATAAAAGCAGTCCTAAAGAAAAATGCTTGACATTAGAGTTGGCTTTGGACTTTGAGCATATAAAAGAAGTGGAAGACTGTGCCTCTGATGATGTAGGATGTTCAGTGTGTGCTGTAGTGATGTCATTTATGACAATTCACACCTTGCTGTTTCTGTTTGCCTGCTGGACTTTCATGATTGTCATTTCTGGACGTAATAATCTACACTTACACAAAGAAGACTGCACAAAGAATGGTTTTCTGGTAGGCTGAGGACACAGCTCCTTAAACTTTCCTACGCTACTTACCTGCATTTTACAAGTCATAGCTCTAAGCTGAGAGCTATGACATAAGTACTGTAGGGTTCAGGGAGCAGGGCTGGTGTGAGATGCTGGAAGTTGAAGCTGATACAGGCCACACATTGAAGCTGACACAGGGCACTGAGGGACTGGGAAAGCTCCAGTGGTAGTCCCTGGGATGTCTTCTCTCTCAGTTTGCCCAGCAGCCTCATGCTGGCCCCATTCAGCTCTTGGTCATGTAGCAGAAACATGGAGCCTCAAGAGCCATGGGATGGAACACAGGCCCTTGAAAGTTCCCAGTTGTCAGGCAGCTCCCATTTTATCTTAAAGGAATATTTAAGAATATTCTAAGTTGTTAACACTCATACTTTGAAGGTGCAGTAATATGTGGATCTTTTGTTTTTCATACTTTGCACATAAAGAGGTCCAAATCAAAATTACAACTCCCTGGTTGATAATTATGTCTAAGGGAATGGGACCTGATTTATAGACGCCTACTGCTTAGGGAGATAAATAAGAGACCTTAAATTAGGAATAAAGGGAATAAAGGTCAAACTCATAATGGTTGGGATGCATGTCAGGACAAATTGGCTTTTTGTCTTTTCACAGAAATATTTAGTTTTAGAAGTTACAGTGTGGTGGTATTAATGGAATATTTTTATTAAATATTATATCATTGACTGAAATGATGCACAAGTGGGAGTAGTAGACACTGATTAGAACTATTTAATGTAGATTTTTTTTTTGCCATCTCCTTCCAAAAGTTAAGAGACAATTTGGGTTTGCCTGCTTTGGGAGCTACACAAAGGTGAGAAGGTTTGTTTCAGCCTGATGGAGATGAGAGAATAACAGAAGGCTTCTAGGGGATTAGTGATGGAGATTTGGGAGGCATCTGCCTGGGGATCTGAATGTGTTAGCTCTCCCAGGGCCCACAAAACTGAAGTCTGGACTGGGCTCAAATTATGTTTCACACAATTCAGATTGAGCTCTCTGTTTCTAACCCCTTTGAACTCTCTTTGGGGTTTAGAGTGCATTTAAATGCAATAAAGCCACCGAACTCTACCTAAACAAATTATTTTCTCAATTCTTGCCATTTGTATTTCATTCCTAACTACTTCTGTTTCTTGCACATAGCACTCAGGTCACAAATGCAACATCTACAAAGAATATTAAATCTCTCTTCAAATACAACCAGATGGATGACCGAAGGATAAGGTAAAAAGCAATGAAACCCATTCATGTTGGTGTGAAATCTCACCAGTTCCAAAGTTTCTGAAGCTTCTTCCTCTTTGCTGCTTATTCATTGGCCCATCCAATACAAGTAATTTCAGCTTGGTCCCTATTAAACATAATCCAAAGGCACCATAAGCATTGACAAGGCCTCTGTGCAAACTGAACCACAGAGCACCGAGCTGCTGGGGTACAGAAGAGCATGAGCAGCTCCTCAGCTGTAGACCCCATTGCTAACTGCAGTAGCTGCGAATGTTAACTCAGTGCTGGTCACCTGTGTTGCACAAATACCATCCCACCACAGCTGAGCCAAGCACAAGAGAAACACAATCACTAAGGCTGCAGTTGTGGAAAGGTCTGACCAACCTTATGCTAACAGATGTTGTGCACATTGGTGGGTTGCACCTTCCCATGATAAAAGGCCTGAAATTACCAGTGTGATGATGTGTTGAAGCAAATAGTCAATAGAGCTAGTCAGGTGTTAAAACCTGGTGAGTTATTTAGGTATTTTGGAAGCTGTGGGTCCTTCCGCAGTGGAACATGCCTATCCTGGTTGTTGTTCCTGTAATGCTGTCAGTGGCCATTTTGTTTGCTTTCTGCAAGCTGCAGGCTTCCATTAGGATAATGACTGGAATATAATGTGCTTGACTGATGCATTGCCATAAAGGGATAGTGCTTAAAAATAAGAGTCTGAATTCTCACTTACATTGAGGCTATTTTACATCATTCTGGCAAGCACAAGAGGTCTTTCAAGTGGGTGTAGAAGTAACTTATGGCCCATTTACACAGCCAGATCAGTGTGAAGTGACCTTCATGTAAATGACAACCAGGCCCCAAATCGTTAAGTTACTTTTTTTAAAGATCCGAGTTGGCCGAGGATGCTTTGAGAGGGGAAGTGAAGTGTTTTTCTTTCTTTTTTTTCCTTCTCAAATTAGTCAAATGAGGTTGATCGCTTTAAAGGATGGAAGAGTTCACCACGGCTCCAGAAAAACATCAAGTATGAGAGCCTAGATTATGTCAGAAGACATGCAGCAGCCCACGCATTAGACTTGAAATCTGTGCTCGCACCTGCCCCGACTCATTTTTTTTCCCTTTGCATTTATTGAGATGACACAATGTCAACAGAATTCTGCAAACTTTATGACAAAATTGTGACAGATCTGCAATGGCAGAATGACTTATGGAAATGTTGAAGTGGCTTCTCAATCAAGCCTCAGGATAGCTTATGACTCCATTGTCTTAGAGGTCAGAAGTCAGACTCCACCAAGGAGAGACATCACTTGATTCTGGTCCAATTTCCTGCCATATGCTGAAGGTGGGAGGGGGGAATCAAGGCTTATAATTGCTCGATCCCTATGTTTTCTCATCTGCATTCCCCAAGCTAAAAATGCTTTCCATAGCACACTCCATTGTTTGCAATGTGGTCTGATAAGTCCTTAAAATGCTTCAGATCTGATTCCTTGTGTTCTTGACACTTTCAAATCATTCACCGTTGCCCAGAACAAAGGAATGGACTACCATGGACATAAGCAGGCAGGTAATATTGGGTTGGTAGCATTCACTCCCAGTTCATACCTGTGGAGATAACTTCACAAAGTGTAAAAGAGTGATGAGTCAGACCTTCTGTGCACTGTGAACTGGACATTCTGGGAAGGCTATCCAAGCATGGATAGATGGACAGAGACTATTCCCTATTGGTACCTTGTTTGCCCTGGTGGAGAATGTCTCTTCATTTTCATCACCTTTTGCAGAATTTCTCTTGCTTTTACAAATGTATTTTTACATGTCATTTTCCCAAAGTGGCAAATATGCTCTTCACACACTATGAATTGAAAACAAACAAAAAAAAGAGAACTGAGAAAGAAACTGCTTCTTACAGATATTTTTAAAATTACATATAAGCTCATGATTGGGGAGCTTCAGCCTATTGAGAGCACAAATCTACTGTTCAGTGAGACTCACAGGAGTACTCTGGACTCTGTTTTGTGTCTGATTTAAATACTGGGTTCAGGTTCTCAGTCTTACTCCAGTGAGCTCTGTATGGCCTGTAGTGGCCCTGAGGCAGCTCCTCTCTGTGCAACCAGCTTCAGCTGTGCCCCTCAGAAAGGCCAAACCCATCTGCTACAGGAGAAAAGTTTAGAAGAGGAGAAGGAGACATGTGAGAAAGCAGAATCTATTTCTTTCCCAAGTCCTACATTTCTGAGAGTGCAATATTTATCCTTTGAAGAATGTCTGCAGCTTTCCCTATCAATGTTTCAGTCACAGGACAAATCTGGTTATGGGCTAACAGACATGAATTCATTTATTCTTCTAGAATATTTTTCTCAACGTGGTTACCAAATCCAAATCTTTTCAGATTTACATGCACCATCTTTCTAACCCAACTTTTCCAAAAACAAATAGAAAATCCTCTTTCCACTATCAGTCCTCCTAATAGCGAAACAGGGATGAGATGTTTGGCAGTGCAAATGCACTGCCATGAGGGATGGGGACCAGACAGATGGACAGCTGCCAGCAGTTCACACTCTAATAACGGGCTCAGCAACAAACTCAGCAAATCAGCCAAACAAAACTCCCTGCTCACCTGCCTGTTTCTGCCACTGTCTCCTGGACCTCAGAGAGGGTATTGCATCTGAGGCACGTTATGTGTGATTCCACAATGAGTGTTGAAGAGCTGAAGGGTTTGGAGAGATAAAGTACCTGCTTTTCAGGTAACATTAGGAAATGTTCCTTTATTTCCATTCCCAGCAACCTCAGTTCACCAGCAGACTTGGATGCAGACTGAGATGCAATGAAAGGAAAAGCTGCGAGTATAACACACTTCAGTGACTTTCCTTGATACGAACCTCTTCACAGTTCACTGAAAGAGCTTAAGGAAACTCAGATGCTTCTGCACAACTTTAGTGTGGCAGGCAGATACCATGACTGTGGCTTGTTTATATTTCATGACTGTAACATTATGGTACCATTTGTTTATTTAAAGATGAACTTCCATGCTCAGTCAAACTTTAGACACATTATTTAAACATAAGCCAATTTGCCAATCATGTATCTACGGCTATTTTCCTCCATAAATACTTAATAATTGAAGATAAATGTTTGTAAACAAGACATTTTTTCCTCAACATTCATTTTCTTCTCCTGCTCATTCATACTAAGAGGTCATTGTAAGCTTCTAGTTTTCGTATTTTATTTTGGAATGTCTTTTATTTTCTTTGGAGTTATAGAATCATAGAATGGTTTGGGTTGGAAGGGACCTTAAAGGTCATCTACTTTCAACCCCTCTGCCACAGGCAGGAACACTTTTCACTAGACCAGGTTGCTCAGAGCCCCATCCAGCCTGGCCTTGAACACTTCCAGGGATGGGGCAGCCACAGCTTCTCTGGGCAGCCTGTGCCAGGGCCTCCCTACCCTCACAGTAAAGAATTTCTTCATAATATCTATTCTAAACCTACTCTCTTTCAGTTTAAAGCCATTAATGTCTATGACCAAACAACTCAATAGATGGATGACAAGCATTCTACATGATTGTATGAAAAGAAGAGAGAGGAGGAAAGAGGAGAGAGAAGGACAAGGAAGAAAACATTCACACATGAATTCAGCCTTCTGAGATGACTGAAAAAGTGAAAAAAATGAAATAAACAATCCGTTCTTCATATGGTGTCATAATGAGTGGCAAACAGTGCTGAACCATTTTTTTAAGCCATTGACTACTCAGGATAAACAAATGAGATTTATTTCTGCTGGCTAAAATGTGTTAGAGCTCTATCTGTTTGGGTTTTTTTCACTGATTTTCGCGTTTATTAGAAATACACAAGTTTTCCCAGATAAAATATATCCTGATACAGATGTAGAGCCTCAGAACCTTGTGTTTCTCTCTTAAACACTACTGGAGAAGTGCTATAACTCTGGCCAGTGATAAAACCAGTAAGATGAAATATAGTGCTGCAAATCTTATTCTGAAATTAGACTGAAAATCTCAGGACATTTTTAAAGATAGCAACACATTTCTAATAATGCAGTGGCAAATGGAGACATTTCAAAATGTAAGGATTTGAACCTGCAGTTCTTTCATCCCATGCAAACATCCTACCCTTGCCAATAGGGCCCTGTATTTGCATCCACAGCCTCAGCTCTCCCTTGCTATGGGCAGAAATTCCAAATATGATTGGGCTCTTTGTCCTTTTGGGCTGTCTGTCTTTTCTGCTTTCCCCCTCTCCTAGATAACAGTTTCAAAAACAAAGCTGAAATAAAGATGGAGTTGGGTCAAAGGGAAGGAAGTGCTTGAAACATACTGATATTTCCATAGAACTACTGTATTTTCATTCCATTTTTGAATAAGATTAAAGGTCAACATTAAAACAATTAATAAAATTTTCATCATTTCTTTCATAGATGAACAGACTGGCAGAATATAAGGAAGAATCTAAAAGTTACTACTTTTTGACAATATTCATGGTGGTGGATTTTCAACAAAAACAAAAATATGCATATCACTTTATTTTTAAAAGTGTTACTGCAGAGAAGACACTGTTTTAAATTGCTTGCTGTTAGGGACAGGACAATATGAGGGTGGTTTCAGTAATTAATTTTCTTCTAGCATATTGCTCTCTTTAAATATGCCATTTCCTGCTCCCTTGCTAGAGGACTTTTCATGCCATGGGCCACTATTGCTGGTGTACTGATTTTTTCTTGAAAGGTGCTGTGTGCCTTTGCCTTTGTTACACATTGATGTCACCAAGCACTGCCCAGCCTCTCCTTGAATGGGAAGCTGAGAAAATCGTGACTGAATCAATAGTTCTATGGGAGATGCTGGAAATACCAGGAACACAGGGATGAGGGATCAGCTGCTGTCTAAGCCCATGACAGCTCACTGGATTCTGGGGTTTTGAGCCTTTTCTGGTTTGCCATTTTTAGGTCTACCGGTGCTCTGTTAATACTGAACTGGTAGGGACTGCAAACACTGAAGAGTAGTAGCCCTTTTTTTGCTTTGTATTGCACTGGGTGCAGAATCACTCTAGAATTCATAGCATTTTAAAACATACAAAAATAAGGATGGGAATCCTTCCAAACTTGCAGGGATTCAAGTCATATCCTACATGAATCATATAATACATGGATTTTCTGTTTCAATTGCTTACTACATGCTTTTCCTTCAGAAGGGTGGACACCTGAACTGGACCTGCCATGAATTATAGCTGCACTTTCAGGTTGAATA
>VYZT01042375.1:0-89518 GCA_013400735.1 Pomatostomus ruficeps
CGGCCGCCCCGCCGCCGCCTCCTACCCCGCACGGGCTGCGGCCGCGCCGCGCCCTCCCGCTCGCTCCTGGGACTTGTAGTCCAAGGGCCGGGCCCGCGGCCATGCTTAGTCCGGGAAGCCGAGGCCGAGGCCCGGCCGCCATCTCGGCCCCGGGCGGGTGACGCCCCCGAGCCCGCGGCCCGGCTCCGGGACCGCTCCGGGGAAGCGCCCGCTCCAGAATGCAGCAAAGCTGGCATGTAAGCAGCCTGATTGCGGGCTTTTGGAGCGTTTAGGTGGAGGTAACGCTGTGTTCATGCAGGAGTTTCTTCACCCAGAGGGTGGTTGGGCACTGGAACAGGCTCCCCAGGGAAGTGGTCACAGCACCAAGTCTGGCAGAATTCAAGAATCGTTTGGACAATGCTCTCAGGCACATTGTGTGACCCTCGGGGGTGTCCTGTGCAGGGACAGGGGTTGGACTCTGACGATCCTTGTGGGTCACTTCCAACTCAGCATATTCTGATACAGTTTCCATACGTGGTCTTCTCCCTGGGATCACCGTGTTTCGGCAGGGTCAAAGGGGCTGAGAAAGAGCTGCCGTGTGTTTCAAGGTGCCGTATATTTCAAGTGCAGCAGCACCATGCTTAAGTGTTTGCAGGGAAAAACCATACCCCACTCACCCAAGCAAGTATTTCAACACTGTCAGGTTTTAAAATGCAGCTGAAGGTGCTCTGCTGAGGAGACCTGGCCTGAGGGATGGGTGGGAGACCTGCCTGCCCTGCAGACCCTTCTGACAGACCCACCGCTGCTTACCAGCTGCAAAAACAATCCTCTGGCTCTGCCGATGCTGCTTGAATAAGCACTTAGAACACTTTCTTGAGGTCTTCTGAGGACAGAGTGAATGCTGGCCCTGTTTACTGTAAGGAAACATAGCAGAACACATGAAAAATTATAGTGCTGAATAGTGCAGATGCTGTGCAGGAACTGTAATCAAGTAAAATACTGTTTCTCTGCATTCCTTTTATATCTGTCATAAAAGTGCCTTTAAATAATATTTGAAGTTTTCCCAGGAGGGGTAGGGAAAACTGGAATTGAAATAATGCAGTGATGAGCACAATAGTGAGGCAACATGTCAAATCCACTTTGAGTTTTTCATTTCTTGGACGCAAGTTACTGGTGAAAGGTAAAAATACCCATCCATTTTCTGTTAGTTTCTTCACAATATAATACAAGAATGAGACTACTAGCCCCCTTTTTTTTTTTACATGTAGTAAAGGATCTCCACAACTATATTTTCAAGACCATCTTGTTTTAGTGGTTTGTTCTTTTCTGCATTTTTGTATTCTTATCTTTTAGATGTATTTCTAGCACAGAAGACAGTAAGCCATACTATAGATGTATTTCTAGGACAGAAGACAGTAAGCCATAGCTATAGCAACAACAACTGCTGTTATTTCTAGGAGCAGAACCTACACACAGCATGCAATTATTTTCTGTGTTTTGACCTGCACAGGACACCCAAATTGATCTGTCACTTCAAAGGTTTCTACATAGTAGTAATCTCAGTAGTGATGCTGAAAAAAAAGAGAAATCACTGAAGCTTTGGGTTTTAATGAAAAGGAAGACGTGCTGAAAAGCATGAAAGTTGTGTAATAGGCAAAATAGAAGATAAGAAAAAGACTAACCTATTAATATGATGCAAATTGTCTCTCATCTCAGTGTTGCGAGATTTTCTTGCCTTGATCTAGAGAAGTCTTAATAAGCCAGTAACACTTACTTGTAGATTTTTTCTTCTCATCTAATTACTATTTTGTGTTGGTGCTACCATGTGAAAAGATATTCTTCAGAATTAGTTATCTCCAAATTCTGATTTGTAAGTAGAAGCCAAATTATTTTATGAGTCATTTGAGCTTTTGAAACTCCCTAGTGAATGGAGGCTATTGACTCACTGAGGGATGCTTTGATTGATTATGCTGCACATAAGAACAGCCACGGTGGCTCAGATCAATGGTCCACTGAGCTCAGTTTCCTGCTTTCTAAATGTGGTTAGCAGCAGATACCTAGAAATGTGCAGGGGCTGGGCAAACTTCAAATGAACACTCCCTGCCTCTTGCTGTTTTCAGCTCAGTATATTTCCTAAGCCTGATGTGTTTGTCTCTTTAGTTACTCACTGACTGTCTCCCCCAGTACGTGAATTTGCAAACTTCTATTAACTTACATAACTTCCATGAAGTTCTGTGTACCAACACAAGATGTAAAGGACACGTTCTTCCTCTCGCAGAAGATAAGTAAGAGTGACAGGTGAGCTGCTAGCAACCAATGTCCTCTTTCTTCCCCCTTCCTTAAGAAAATATTCCTCAAAGGAGAGGCACTTGCTTACTATGAACTTTGGTAAAAAAGACTCTCATCTTTCACAAAGACATGCAATTAAGTATTTTTAAATACTTTATGTCAAAAACTTGCATGAGAGCAGAGATATTAATAACCTGGTAAGGAAGAGCTGTTATTTTAACACCTGCAATTAAATGAATGAAAGCAAAGTGATTGAAAAAAAAAATCTTAACAGTTTATATATTCTTAAGTGTGAGATCTACATTGGTGCAGATCCCACTACAGACAAGAAATCGAAGGTAATCTTACGGAAGGACAAGGTCCTGCAGCACAAAGTTATGCTCCTTAGAACTGAAGCAATGCCCCTCAAACCCTGGAGGGTTTTCTTAACACCAAGGTGTTCCGCAGACCTGTGCACGCATGAGAGCCCATCCGCAGGGAGAAGCCCATGTACAGCTTAAAGAACCTGGAGGAGACAAAACACACAAAGCATGGCGACTCCATAACCATCAAACTTGCCTTTCTGGTAGCATTCCTCTTTAAAATCCGTGAGTCATTTCTGCGTTACAGGCCTATAGATTTAGGGCAGCATAGCTTAAAATAGCCCACGGCAAACGCTGGGAGCGGCGCACCAGGGGCTCATTACTGATTTGTAGAGGCCACGGGCGCCCGTGTTAGCAAGGAGCTCGGCGGTCTGTCCCCGCCACGTGTAAATCCCCCACGGCCGTGCCCTTGCAGAACACCTGGAACAGGGCTCCGCCGCCGCCGGGCTGTGCCTGCCACGTCTGGGCCGTGACACCGCGGCCTTATCCCTGCGGCGCGGACCTCCAGCCTCGGGAAAAGGTCACGAGCCGGGGACCCATCCTCACACCCGAGCATCCCGTGCCGGCCAGGCGGGGCTCCCCGGGCCGGGCCCCCGGCACCGCCCGGGCGGGGCGGGGCGTTCCCGGCGCCGCTTCCGCCTGTGCGNCCCGCGGGAGCGCGGCGCCGACCTGGCCCGCTTCTACACCGTGACGGAGCCGTGCCGCCACCCCCGTGGCCACACCGTCTACAAGGTCACGGCGCGGGTGAGTCGGCGGCCGCCGCCCAGCCCCTCGCCCCCGCGGCTCCCCGCGCCCGGCCTGCCTCGCATTCGGGCTGCGAAGCCGCCGCTGGGTGCGCAGTAGCGCCCGCCGCTGCCGTGCCCGTGGCGATTCCAGCCGCGACGTGGAAGCCCCTGTGAGGGACACTGCTGGAAGGGAGGGAGGGAGGGTCGGTGGAACACGGCGGCCACTGCTGAGCCGAGCCCCGGTCGCCTCCTGCAAACTTGTAGCCTCGCAACGTTGCAATGGCCTCAGACGCGCTTTGCAATTGACTCTCAATTTCCTCGCTCTCCGTTGCAGGGCATGCGAGAGTAGCTTAAAAACAAACAGCTCCTTCTCTTTTTTCCCCCGTTCTTCCGCACCAGATCTCGTGGATAGTTTGCGGTGGGATCGCGCAGCCTTGCTGGCAGCCACGCTGCGCAGCGAGCTCGGGAGGAGCCGGGGGGAGCGGGGTGCGTGGGCTTCGCACGCCGACGCTGACAGCCTGAGCCGCACATGGAGGCTCATCCGGCCCAGGAGGGTCCGGCCCGGGCGGGCAGAGGGCTCTGGCTCAATCAGGCCTAGCACGAGAGGCAGGAAAGCTGCGGATACTGGGAGAGCTGGTGTGGTGCCGCCTCTGCTGAAAGCTCCGTCTGTTCGCCTAGGGAAATTCCTTGCTTTCTTTTCTCCTCCACTTTACTACTAAGCTAATAAAAGGAGAAGAGTAAGTAAATAAGTGGGGATAGGTGCAAGAGGAGTGGGAGTCTAGCTCACAGGTATGGTGGGATATATGGAGAGCATCAGAAAGTGTCACAGAGAGACGGAGTTTCTTTAAATGACCTGTTATCTCGTAGTTACTGCAGCTGTGGACGCCCTGCCTGTGAGAGCAACATATGCCTCTAAGCACCCTTCTCCTAATTCAAAGAATACAGCATTCTGTATATGTGTAGAGATTGTAGTGTCAGGTTGTTAGCCTATGATCAGTTTGTATGAGTCGTAAAATTAAAAATATTTTAATTTTTTTAAAATCAAACATATGTATATATATCCAAGTTCACCAAGCACAAATATGGACCAAATATGTTTAAACTGTTCTTTTTAGTCAAAGAGAAAAAAAATACTTGTTTTTCCTATGATGTTCTAATTTTAAAAAGCCTTTCCCAAAACAGAGGCAGAGAGGAAAACAGTGCCATCACATCTTTCTGCAGGAGCTCTTGATAGGCCAAGTGTGTGTGTTTACTAAAAAGTTGTGTCAGTGCAATAGGGAGTAATTGGAATGGGCCAAGATTTCTGCTGCTTATTTTACTCTGGTGACTTTGTTCTTATGGGCTAAAGCCAGTTAAATTTCTCCGTGATATTTTGGTTTCCGTAGAATTGTTCAAAATCAGGTTGTGGCTAACTAGTTGGGGTGAAATTCTTTCTCCTTGTCCCATAAACGGGGGGTGCTCTGGTGGCTTTCCGAGCGAGGCAGTGTGGAATCAGGTGGTGCGCTGACAGCGCGTGATTTAGCACAGACCAAGGAGCTGATCAGTCTGTGAGCTGTCCAAATTCAACTGACCGAACCAGAGATCATTAGTTCTTTACAGTGTTTTGATAGCTCAAATCCTCAAAGTGAAACATTATTTCATTTTTTTTTTTTTTTTGGTAGCAAAGGATGGTTTGGACTCACAAATGCAGAAATATAAATAACTTATGTTTCAGGAGGGCTCTATCTGGTAATCTGTTGTGTAGTACTTGAAATAAGGATTTGGGAAATTGAATAAAATGATTTAAAAAGGATTCAGTATACATATCAGGTACCCTTTCTGTTTTTTTCCTCCTGTTCCTTGCTTCTGTTCCTGTGGTGATCTGGCTCCATGGTTGGTATCACAGCACTCCAGCTGTATTTGCTGAGCTGATGCTCAGCAACTTTGGGGGACCGCCAGGAAAAAAGTGAGGTGGATCTTCCTGTTGTGTTGAATATCATTCTGGCTGAGATCTAGGGTAGTCAGTACGTGTTACTGGAGATGGTATATGAGTGAATCCTTTGTGAAATGAAGTTAAAGGAACTTTGTGTTTCAATGTAACATAGATAAATAATCATGGATGAGAAAGCACTTGTTTAGCATGTCCTAAACATATGGCCCAAGGTATAACTACCCACACAGTCTCTTCTGAGTGCTAAGGGGGTCTATCCTTATTGGAGCTTTTTTGTTAAAAGTTTTCTTTGGCTAGCTGAGAATATATATTTTGTTTACTTGTAAACTGTGACATAATTGTAAATGCAGAGAAGATTAAATGAATATTGCCTGTTTAATACCTATTTCCAAATGCTAAGAAACAGATAGAGATATCAGCAAGTTGTGATGTGAGGAGTGTTCTTTAATGATGCCTGAAAATATAGGCAACTAAGAAAAGTTTAGAGAATTTGGAAGATCACAATTATTAATGATAATTAAAATTCGAAGGACTTATGTTGGATATCTGCAGGTTAGATGAAGAATGGGATAATTTGAAATACTTTTCTCGATGTCAAGGATCCTTGTAGGATCTCTGTTTTCAGAGTCCAGTGCAGTAATTACGCATTGCTTAGCTCATAGGTGGGTTTCCTAATGATATTTTTGAAAATAGGTTAAAGTTGCTTGTGTTACAGATTTGCAGAAGGAACTGACTGCATTGATCCCTGTGGAAAGATTAAAAAAAGTACATGGAAAATATAGGGGATTGGGTCCTCTTTGCCAAGTCTGTAGGTTGACTGTAGGTTGGATGGAAGGGGCAGACCTCTTCTGAGATTGACCTTCAGAAAACGATATGAAGAACAAAGTAGGGCAGCACATAAATTATTACATACTGACTTAAACTTGGCATGGCTGGTAGATATAGAAGGCGGTGTAACATAAGAACAAGTGTGAAACAGGGCCTCTGGGTTTTATTCCAGATTCTTACTAACTGGCTGGGTAATTACTCATCTCTCTGGGTCTCCTTCTGCCCATCTGGTAACTTACTTAGCGGCCAAAACTGTTGCAAGGCTTTAACTAAAGGTGAACTGCAAAGCAAAGCAGTTGGTGTCTGCCCTTTGGTGTTCTCTGTGATATGTAGCCATGCCTGTGATATTTTCTTCCCCCAGCTCTACAGGCTCCTTGCATCAAGTACGCCAGCTATTAGAAAAGGAGGTTAGAAACATTTCACCAATTGTACTTATAAACTGGCTGGTAGTGAATGAAAGAGCAACAGCCACCAAGGTTAACACTTGGTAAAGTTGCCAAATGTTAGATTACTCAAGAGTGAGGAAAATTTGAGAAGGGTTTTATCCATGTAGACTGCGCTGGAAGAAGAGGACTTTGTTGTGCAAGGTGAGAGAAAGAACTTAGACTTGAGAAGGAAAATGTTTCAGGTCTTTTGGGAGATTGCTGGAGAAGGTAACACTTCTCTTTTCCGTCTTGTCTCCTCCAAAATGTGTGGGAGATGAGTGGCTGGGCTGTAGTAAACTGATGGTACAAAATCTGGGAGGCTTTGGCAAGGGTTCTTGAAAAATGGAAGGGAGGGAGAAAGCTAAGTTTGTGGGAAATATAAGGGGTATGCTGTTGTCACTTAGCAGGAGGAAGGTTCAGTGGCTTCCATCTCAGAGCAGCAGCTGTGTGGTGCTTGCGGTACAGCGGGGTGGCATGCGAGTAGTGTGGGCTCCCTGCGCTTCCTTACACGCATCACCTCTTCAGGGTATCAATTATTCCGGGGTGTGTCGCTGAGGATAGTCCCAGTTGGATTGAGAGTGCCCTTTTTTGCTTTAGCTAACAATAGACTAATTATTTTGTTAAACAGCTTTGGCTCTTGTGATGGAGGATATACTGACTTGCACAAGATAATTGCAGTTATGAATTAAAGATGTCTCTGTTTGGTTTGTGTGTTTGTGGGGATATGCTCTTACTGCTGTTCATAAGACCAGTACAAAACTTGGATTACAAAGGCTTTTGCAATCAATATTTATTTAAAGAAAAAAAAAAATCCTGACGAAATACAGGCTTCTTTATGGTGTGCAGCCAAGCCTGATTTTCACTGCAACTTTTCCCTGGACAAAGTCATTGATAATTAATTAGGCAAAGAGTTTTAAAGGAGAAACAAAAATGCGAGGATAGTCAGATGTGTCTGCGCTTTGGTGATTGTAAGTAAAGTGGAAATACTGTCTTACTAAATGCAAATCCTCACATTCACAGTGAGGTTGTGTACAGCTTATATTAAGCCAAGTAGTCTTAATGAGCTCTTCTTATTGGAAGTAATGTGGCCCTAATATGAATTAATAGGAAGAGACTGGAAAGATGATAGGAGATGTGCTCTATGTAGCTTTGTTCTGAGACATGCCTTTTGTGCCATTTTGCCTAGAATGTACCTCTGTCATTGTGTGTGATCACAACTGAGTGCTGCTGGAATCCCTCACTGTGTTGTCTTTGGGTATTAGGCTTCTCTAAAACTAAGTGAAAACTTTCTGAGTGCACAGGACCATGCAGCTGTTTGCCTTTTTCCAGATTTTTCTCTTTAGCAACAAATCATTGTATGTTACTCTTTAACTTCCAAGCTGAAAATCCAAGGACTTAACGTGGTTTCATTTTTGTTTTGCTTTTCAGATTGTTTCAAGAAAAAATCCAGAGGATGTCCAGGAGGTAACAGTTTATGCTTGTGCAAATGTCTTTATGTATCACACTATGCCTTTTGAAGCATCTTTGATGTAATTTAGCAGTTTCTTTGTGTTTTGTCATTGTAATTGAGCAAACAGTTTTCGTATGTTTCCATTTGTCTTTCGCTTTCATAGTTAAAAACAGTAGCTCGTGTAACATGATGCATTTCATCCCTCAGTGATGAATGGTGACTTGAAACAAAGTCTTAGGGAGTAAAGTGTCTTTTGATGACAAAACTGCTTTGATAACTTTACAAGCTCCTTTCTCGGGGCTGGAATTGGCAAATTGATGGTTACTTAACTCCTACTGGTAAAATTAAGAGATCAGTCCACAATTCAAGTCTTAGGTCTCAGCTGTAGGTACTCTTTTCCTCTTTAACCAATACTTCACTGAAAAGCCTACACCATTACTGTCTATTAGTGAAGAGGGAAAATGGAGGAGTGTTGGAGGAGTTGAGAGAGATTAGACTGCGAGTCGTATGTATTATGCCTATCTCTCTGAGGCTCCTTTAGTATTTTCCAGTGATATACTTTGATAAAACTTTAAAATTGCTTATTCTTTGCCTCTTCTGAAGAGACTATGAATAAGGGTCTGCTCTGATCTTGTGCCTCGTAAAAGCCTGTCACAGGAGCCATTTACTGAGAGAGAAGAATACACCACGTATGCATGCATTGTGGATTTTTTTTTTTTTTTTAATTAAGAAACCTTTTTCCCCCCCCTCCTTAATTTTTCCTTGTGGATTAATGACATAGTAGTTGCTATTACACTTGTACCTGCAAAATCTTCCCTCAAAAGTACAACCATATGGCTTTTCAGACATTGTTTAACACGTGCATATATTCAGTTTCTGGTGCAGTCTCTTACTACAGTTGAGGAGAACCTGCACAGTTGATGAAAGAAGAGCTCATAATTTAATTCATTGCATCTCTGGGTGCTCAGACATGAGTTACTGATTAGTGGCTTGGCAGAGGTTAGAATTGGCAAATACATCTAACACCCCTTTACTGCATCCTTCTTTGAAATCTTTAGAATCAGGCAAGCATGAGCATTTGTGCTTTCTGCAATTTTTTTTCAATCTCTAGAAAATTAAAATAACTTATCAGAATCAGAGATGATCATGGATCTAGTTTAGAACTGCTTTACTGTAGTTTGTAGCTTGATGTTCACCTTTTCCAGGGAGACTCCTGAATTGAACCTATCCATGAGCACATTCTGCCATTACCTTAATCTTCATTTGTGAGGAAAAGCACTTTATAAGAGCTGTTGATGAGTCCATTCATCAGAAAAATATATTGTAAGTGTCTTTCAGCTAGAGTTTGCATGAATATATGTTGAGTAGTTTTGACACAATAGCAAAACCGTATCTTTTTAGCTGTTCCTTTGATCTGTGGCTGTAGGTTACCCATGCAGAGTTTCACATGCTCTAGACAATAAGAGGATATAAATATGAGATGAACTTCTTAATACTTGCCCTTTTCCACCCTGCATTGTACCAAATTAATTATTCTTCATGTGATAGCATGTTAGGGTGGGGTAATTTTGTTATGAGCAAGTATCCGAAAATAGTTGATTATTACAAGGCATATCCTAGGTGGTAGTTGCCATAAGGGGGAATTGTATTCAGAAAACCCCATATGTTGAGAGCTTTTCTGTTGCATGGCCTCTTACAATAAAAACTGTGGGTAGCCTTTGAAAGAAAAAGAATACGCCCCTAACCTGCTCCCACTGAAAGTAAATTTACCTCAGTTCTCCAGAATACTCAATGAGGAATTCAATGGGGAATTTTGTGCACACAACCACCCTGTTGCTTTAGGATCTGTCTCATGCAACCCGCTTCTCACATCCATGTAGGACCACTTAGCTGTGCCTGCCTCCTTCAGGAGTCTCTTAATGCCACCGCTGTGATGTTAATGCATCCTTTACATTTGTACAGTTGCACGTAAGGCTGTGTGCTGTGACCTCAACTCCACTTGCCAGTTTTTTGTCACCTCTTTTGGCTGCCGTTTGGGGTACAAGTCTTTACTACAGCACCTCTCTCACTGCAGCCAATTACAGCTCGATGTAATCCCAGCTGTTATTGTTGGGGCAGGAAGGAAGACAGCCTTGTAAGGGCTTCCTTCTCAAAGAATGAAAGAAATTAACTTGAAGTTCGGGNTGGAAAGGCCAGACCTAACTTTAATTTCCTTGTTGCTGGGGACTGATGGTGGCAATATGATGTGTAAGGCAATTGTATCTAGGGTAGTCGTGTGGGGTTTTTTCCTTTTCATTTAGGAGAAAGGCTTGTTCGTTGTGGAACAGATGAGTTGCATGAGTTAATAGAGATCTACTGGCTCTAGCCATGACAAGCACCTTATTGCATTACAAGTCTAACATATGTTTTATGATACACTTGCTGTGCTTCGTTGGGCCTCAAAGTACAATGTGTACTTCCTCCAAATCTAATTTCTAATGAGGATGTTAGAGTGGGAACCTTGCTAACTTCGCTGGGCCGCATGCATGCAAAGACATGTTTTCCATGAGCTTGTGAAGGGTTTTAGGATAACCTTGACTGCTTTTGCTACGGAAGTTACTTATGGATGTTGTTTTTCCCCTCAACTATTGAGTGATCACTTGTAGCAGTGAAAAATGATGCTTTTTTAGTGGAATGAAATCTCATGCTCTTACTTTCTGGCAGCTTTTCATGTTGTCTCCAAGTACTGACAATACAGTAACTTAATGTTTAAAGAATTCACCATCTTAAGCAATTTTGTGTTCCATATGTGTGCTGCTCAAGAAGTGCTAATCATTCACTTTCTGGCTATTGGATTAGATAAAAGTATAGCATTGAAAAATTATTATTTCTGATAGCAAAATGACTAGTTTGCCTTCTTGAGATTCCTCACTTGTGTGTTGCACTTCACTAAGTACCAGCTGTAATTAAGTAATGAAAATGTGTGCCAATAAAGGAGTCTGAATCAGGACTCCTGGTTTCAGTATAGCTAAATTTATAAGGTGGATAGAGTGTTGCCCCACTAAAGCTTTGCATACCTACTGTTAACAATCCTCTTACCTTATATCTGCATTGTTCTATAGGTAGGACCTGCATTTGCTGAAACTTAGAAGGCCTCTGATTGCAGCATTTAAAAAAACCCACAAAAATGCTCTAAATTTAAGCCTTTTACTTAGCTCTAAATCTGGTTTGCTTGAAAAAAATTCAACTTTTTCAATTATGATTGCTCATGAGATGGCAACCTGTTAAATCATGCAGAAATAATTTGGAATATTTTAAGTTGTGGTTAGTTGTATTAAGTTAATTGAGACATTTGACTGATGCAACTGTGGAATCAACTGCTGAATGCATGCAGTTTCTCTCTCTCTCTCCTTGTTGTTTTCCCTTCTGTTCTACTTTAATCACTTTACATTAGTGTTGAGGTTTATTGTGATGACTTAGTGAGTCTGACTAAAAATGAGGTCAGGATATAAAAAAATCTTTGTTAATTTCTTTTTATCCTGATAGCAAATCCAGTAGCAGTCAAGTGTAAATTTTATTGTTTACTTCTTTCCTTGGTTTGAGTTTCCTATTGGGTTCTCCTCCTTTCTTGAATGGAAAGATGTGATGGAAGAAGGATAAGCGAGATGCCTGACTGGGATATGACTACTTTCTGGAAAGGATAGATCAGGAATAGCTGGTATAATGAACCAATGACATCTTTATACTCCTAAAATGGAGTTTTTATCTAGATTACAAGAGGAACATACTCTTTTTTGGATGTTATCGTGAAAAACCATTTAAAATGGAGGCTTGCATTTACATCTGATCAACACTTTACATATACAACTTAGGAGCTGTTTTGTACTCCTGGGTGCTTAGTGTACCATCCATAAAAATCCCTTGCTTCCTCTTTTGCTATTGTGTCTCTTCCCCACACCTGCAGCTGCACCAGGCACAGTGTGCTGTTGAATTTTGGATAGTGCAACACTCCTGTTCAGCATTTTTTCCTCTCTTACTGGCGCCCTGTGTAGGTCTGGATCTCAAAGTGACTGAAGCAGTGCTGCCTTTGCCCTCCTTTCAGCTCTTACTTAATTTTTTTCCTGTGCACTGGAGTGTTGTTAGCCAAAATGTGGGTTGGGGACAGATAACCACCATTTTTTATGCTTGTTGGCAGTTCAGATTGCGTATTTTTGTTAAACAAACTTGCTAAAGTTAGTGGTCTGATGTGATTAAACCAGTGTATTTGTGGTGTGATGTAATATGAACAATGAACCTCACTAATAGTTCTCTCTGGTTTCTCTGCTCCAGATAGTCGTGTGGAAGAGATACAGTGACTTTAAGAAACTGCACAAAGATCTCTGGCAAATTCATAAAAACCTATGCAGACACACAGAGCTCTTTCCACCTTTTGCCAAAGCCATAGTGTTTGGTAAGCATAATTTCTTCCTGACCTGCTGAAATTCTTTGATAACTCAATATCTATAAATACATCTTGTTTTGTAGCTGGATGGAAAATTTTCCTTGTGCTTTTATTACTCAACTTGTAGGTATGCTGGTATCATAACCTGATGCTTTTATTTATTTTTGTAACAGGGGTATTAATGTCCTTGCCTCCATGTTAGACATGGTAGCTGAGATATTTATCGATTTATATGTTTTGTATCTTTACAACATACATTCCCTGTTTTCAGGAGCATAAAGCCTATATTAGCTTTGTGAACAGCACTTTGACAGCAAACAAAATATTTTATATATGAGCTATCTGATTTTTAGTGATGAGCTGTATTAAAGTGTTAAGTGGTTGTTACAGAAAAGAATTTTTATTATAGGAATTTGATTGCAATTGCCAGTTTTATCTAGCTAGGCTTTTGAGATCAGTTTTACATATACCAGCTAAATATTTCACCAAAGCAACCTGCAAGAGGATTGTGGCTCAACAGGAGAAACAGGTGACAAAAAGGAATTAGCTCTTACAGGTTTTAACTTCATCCTGATGTATATATCCTCATGAATGAGCTATAGGTAGACTTCCAGTGAAGTGGCATGACTGTATAGAATTTCACCTACCACACTTTTTTTTAGCAGTGTTGTGTTTATAAAATCAACTTTTTTTAGTGTGTGTTCTTCGTGTTCAGCACAAACTGGTGCTATGTTTTGGTATACATATATATATCACACAATAGCTGTTGGGTTTTTAAGCGTTTTTCAACATTTTTTTAGTGTGTTCAGTATGTTTGGCATCTTTTTTGCATGCAGCTACTGCAGGCTCTGTGAGTGTTTCTGAGGCATTTCTAAGGTTTTGCTGACTGTTGCTTTTTGATGTGCATCTACCACCTGCTTTTGAGCCTTTTCCCCCAGAATTATAAAGTTATTTTTTTTAAGTGTCCAACAAGTGTTTGACATTTGTTTACATGCATATGTCATGTGTATTTGGTTTGGTTTTGGATGAGCTTTTTGGTTTCTAAAGTGTTTTGGGGGTTACTAAGGTGTTTCCATGGCACTTACTAGTTGTTTTAGTGTATTTTGTTTTTTTAAGCGCTCAGTCTGTGGTGGTTGTAGTGTGTCGGATTTGTTTTGGGTTTTTTTGAATAGTTGTGAGCATATAGCATGTTGGGTGTTTTTTGGCGGACATCTACCATGCACTCACTTGTTGGCAAGGTTTTTGGTGTGAATTCTTTGCTCTTTTGGCAAGGTGTTTGGTTCCTAATGCATTGCTGTAGCATTTTTGTGGGATTTTTTTCTGGATTCAGCATTTCTTAGGTGTAGCTTTTTTTATTTTTTAAGTATAAATGGCAGTTTGTTAAGCAGTTTTTACCATTTTTTAGCGAGTCCAGCATATTTGACCTTTATTTAGCATACACCTACTGTGTGCTTTGCAAGTGTTTCTGAGGCATTTCTAACTCTTTGGAATGAGTTTGGTGGTGCTTTTTAGTTTGTTGGGTTTGAGGAGTTGTTTTTCTGTTGTTTTTCTCAGTGTCCAACTTGAGTTTGGATTTTCTTTGTGTGCATCTACCAGAGAGAATTATTGGGAATTTTAACAGGTTTTAAGTATCCAATGTGTTTGATGTTTTATTGGCATGACTCTACCACATAGTCTTTTTGGTGTGGTTTTTGTCAGGCTTTTCGGCTTCTAAGGCATTTTTGTTGGACTTGTTGGTTTGTCAGGTGGTTTTAGGGTTGCTAAGGCATTTCCATGGAGTTTACAAGTTGGTTTACTTCCGTAGTTGTTTTGTTTTGTTTTTTTTTTTTTAATTAGCATTCAGCCTGTGTTCATGGTTTCTCTTTGCACCTTATATGAGCTTCAGTGTCCAGGATGTTTAGCATTTTTTTTAAACGCATCTGCCATATGCTCTTTTTTTCTTTTGTCTGGGTTTTCCATGTGTTCTTTGGTGTGGGTTTTGGTTCTTACAGGGTTGTCCCAGTATGTTTGGCATTATTGCAGTGGTATTTTGGGTGTCCACTAGGTTTGACATATTTTGGCATGAATTTCCCATGTGCTCTTTTTTTTTTTTGCTGAGGTTTTTGCCCTTTTTAAAANTTGGCATTTTTTTGCCCCACCTCTAGAGCATGCTTTGTGTATATTTGCAGTTTCCATGTGTTGTGTCTGTTTTTTATGTATATTGCCATATGTGTTTTTGCATGGTTTGGATGTGTTGTGCACGTTTTAGCAACCGACAGTGTTTGGTGTGCTTTGTGCTGACTTTTTTAGGTTTTCTTTGTGTGGCATTTTTTAGCAGTGATGAGCCTTCATCTAGAGCCTATTTTCCGACATTTTCTGTGTGTCTCAGATTGGCATGTTTCGGCATCTAGCATGTTTCATGTTTGTTCCCATGCATCTGTGAAGCTGAATTCTGATGCAGATTTTGTGGCTCTTCGCATAGAGCTGGGTGAAATTCCTGATTTAAATTGTATTTCACATCAGCCAAATTGTACCCAACTTCTATGTAATTTTATTTTTGCTTATTTGTGAAGTTGGAACTGGGGTTGTTTTGGTGTTATGTCATAGCACAGGCAATAATGGTTAAATAAAGCATGTAGTATTAGTTCCATTCTGAGATTATTTTATATCTGATTTACAGAGTAGAGTCTCACTGGAAAAATTATTTACAAAGCTAGTATTTGCAAAGCATAATTTAATTTCAAGTAGAAGATATGATAGCTATTCATGGGGGAGAAAAGAGAGGGGAAAAGAAAATCAGGGTGGAAGGGAGTATAGATGTCTAACATCTTAAATAATTTAAAATTGCTATAAATGCAAATTAACTGTTTTTACACTAGCTCTGTAAGCAAGGGAAGAATTGAGTGAAATCCCTTCTGAAAAACATTGTTCTTCTATTGTATTTAGTGAACAAAAGTGACTGCAATGTACATTGTGAGAGAAGAAAATCCACAGAGACATTCAATGCAGTTATTTATAAAAAAGCTCTTTGAAATTAAAGCTAAATGAAAACAAACCCCACTACATTTAAATGAAACTGAGACACAGAAGAATACAGAAAAGTGGAGGTAATGTAAAAACAAATTTTAAATGATTGGTACTTAGCTGAAAGGAACAGAACTGTCTAACTCTCCAATTTAAGAATTATTTTTGAATTTACAACATAAAATTTTACTGTGTATCCTTCCACTGCAATTCTAGGCATAGTCACTGCTATATGATTTATTTTAATTTAAAATAAAAATCCTAGTATTTTTTGTACTAGAGGAAAAATACAGTCTTAGGAGATAACAAGGTTTTGATAAACTCGTTGTCAGTCTCCTTCTGTTAGCGGTGACCTGCAAGGTCCATGTCTCTCAAGATCTTTTGTTTCCAAGCTGCTTTGATGGACCATTTCAGCAGTGTTTCTTCCCTGTGGTGATGTTACAATTGCTGCAACTTTTAGATTAGTTTCTAATTAAACTACTGAATAGAATTGCTGGCAACTGGTGGTTTTTTGTATTTTTTTTTTTTGATACCTGTGCTTTAAATAATGTATGTACCTCTTGTTTTGCAGAGGGTGCACTTTGAAAAATGAGCACTGGTGGTTCTGACAGTCGAACTTAGTTGTAGTAGAAGTGTTAAGCCTGAGCAGCATCTCCAGTTCAGCATTCAGAGTTTCAGGAGGTGGTGTAGAGAACTGAGATGTATTTAAAAAAAATGTGTCATGCTGTGCTTTCCATATTTCATGCAACTAAAGACTTACCACGAAGTGTGTGTATTTTTATGGTGTTGCAGTAGAGCCGCTTGCATCAAAGTAGGAAACTTGTTGTGGATGGGAGAAAGAAATCATCTGACTTTCTCTGTACTTCACTTGAACCTTTTCCACCCATTTTATAGGAAAAACCTGACTGAATCTGATCATGGAAATGATCTAAAATGTCTTAACAGATCCGGCTGTTAAAATTATGATACCTAATTCTGGGACATGATTACTGTCCTACCTTACTATGCATCAACATAATTTCTTCTGTACTTTTCAATCTATTTTGTTTTTGTTGTTGGACACTTTTAGTATTCCCATATGTTGACTGTACATGGCATTTTACCAAAATATGAGTAAATTTGTATGTTTTGTATCTAATAATGGCAGAAATGTATTATAGTGTAAAAAATACTACACCCCCCCCACCTCACCAAAAAAGAAACAGAAAACCCCCCAGATATTGACAACTTGCTAGCAGTGAGTCAGAAAGATGGTTTACATTATAAAGCTCACATAAGGATGCCTTTTTGTTTGAAGACACTGAATGAAGTAACGTATTTATGAATTTGGTGTTGTGTACAGTAGGAAATCTTGTGAGAAACTAACTGAAATATGAACACACACTTTACTGGGTTATTTGTTGTTCAGGTCTGTTCCACAAAATTAACTGTGGATTCTTTTTACAGGAATTTATGTTTGGTTTCCATGTATGTAAGACATTTTGAATGGATCATCACTGGAGGAGTAACAACTGTGTTATATGCCAAAGTTGTAGTTGACACTTCTTAAATATATCAGAAAGACATGATCCCTGTAATGAAGTTTGTGTATGTCTGAGAGATTGTCATGATTAGCAGAAATAATGTTGATTTAGATGCAGAATGGCATCCTGATAGAAATGTTTGAAGAGTCAGCTGGCTGTATAAGCACCTTTGAGCATTTCCTTGAGAAGAGTGATAATGAAAGTGTTGAGCAATACAGCATTGCTTGAAAGTACAAAAAAAGGAAAAGGAGGAAGGAGTTAGGCAGGGTTGCCTGGGAATTAAACTGCTAGCAAGATGCCAGGAGGTCTGTGAACTGAACCAGTACTGAATAATGTTCTTCCTTCCCCCAAAGTCCTCTAGTTCTAGAAGCAGTTTTCCTGATAGTGTATCATGATTCTAATCAGCTGGAAAACGTGACAGTGACTAATGTTTCAACAGCCCTGTTCAAATATGTATCTTTTTTTTTTTTTTTTAGCTCAGCTTCTTAAGAAACTGAGGCTTGTGTAATTGTGCTTCCAGAAAGTCGAACCCCTTACTGATGTGGTTAATATCAGCTGAATTTGAGAGTGAAGGTGGTTGTAAATGTAATTGTATTTCTGCAAAGTCTGTGAAGTGGCAGCTGAGGGAGAAGAGAGCACGTGCTTTGGTGCTGCTGAGGGCCAGGCAGGCTCAGCTCATACCTGAGAGGTTTGCAGCTGCCTGGCAATCAGTAAATGCACACTGGTCAACCTGGCAGAGCTGGTCCTGATGTGTCCTGTCTAGTGCCCAGTGGAAGTACTGAAAAGATGTGGACAAGGAAAATCAGTTTTCATTGAGTCTGATGAAATGAAACAGGGAGGGATTCTTGAGGAATGAGGACAAATATCTTACAGAATTACTTTCTTGCAAAAGTTGTCTGTTTCTGGTATTGCTAGGTGTTTACTTTTTCACAATTGATTTTCTACTGCATTGTAACAGCATTCGTGTGATTTTTTTTTAGATTCATTTAACTGGCCCGTGCTGCTGGCTGTGCTTTACTGAGGGAAGTTGTTTTCTTTCCATGATGTCCAGTTTTGCATGGAATGAACCAAGAGCCCTAATACACCCCCAGCGTTGCTCTGAAGACTTAGGAAGTTTGATGAGCAGTTTAATAGGGCCTGGTTTCAATGTTGCCACTCACCGTGGTAGCATTGCTTTTGCCTTCTTTCTGCTTGCTTGTTGCTCACTCTTTTGTACAGCTGCTCCTGTTTGTACAGCTGAAACGGCAGGGTGAGCAAGGCACGGAACCAATCCAGCTGAAAATTAGCCCGATGATGTCTTTTCTTTTCTTTCATGGGGAAAATAAGCCCCAAAAGCTTTGTTTGTGATCTTATGAGTATATGTGTGTCTTTTTAGTTTTATTTTCTTTTTTCTGGTACCGCATGGGTAGGAGCTATTTACTTGAAGAATTTCTGGAAAGAATCCTGCTTTGATACTTTCTTCCGGGATTATTTTTTGCTTGCTCTAAGTATAAATGAATTTTGCTTTTGTATTCAATGTTTCTTTTGTCCTCTTCAAAGGTTAATGCCACAGAGCTGTCACAGGTGGTTCTTATTTTTCTGGTCATGCTGTTATAGCAGTACTGTTTCTTGAACTTGTCTTCCCAGTCCTTTTTTTCCCTCTTTATAGCTGTTGCAATATCTGTTCTATTCTCCTCCAATTATTACTGTTAACCTCTGCCCTTTTTCTTTTGTAAACTTGTGACTATTTCAACAACAAAGTGATGTTGATATAGAAAGCTAAAATAAGTTGTATGCAATTGTGAAGGATGTGAATTTAAGGTAGCAATCCAAGGGTTTTCTCCTGAGAAGCAAATCTCTTCAGGTGAACTGTGGGATTGTTTTTTAAGTATGTTTTTTCTAATTGGAATGTTTTGGGTGCTGGGTAGAGAAAAAGGAAGGTTTATACATTTTAGTAAATGAGCTGCTTCCCAGCTCTGTTTACCTCTTGAATCCAGAAGGAGATGATACCCTGTCTGCATGGAGCTACTTCAGAGGAAAGCTTCAGTGCGTGGTAGCAGGGCTTCACCTTCTCCCCTACACTTTGTCTCCTCCATAAATGGCGCCTTGGAATTGAAGATCTGTTTGGGGGCTTTTAGCAATACTTTGTTTACTACCCGCTCATATTGTGCATTGTTCTTGAGAATACATGAAGATTGCTCAGCTCCTTACAGGATTTGGGCCATAATCAAGGCTGACACTGACTGGCATATTGTCAAATTGTGCATGTATCATTTATTGTCAGATAACACTGGACATCCGTTAGTGTCTCTTGGCTAATCAAGAGTGTTGCCTCACATATTCTTACGATGAGAGGGCGAAGGATTCTTGTCGTAGCTGCCAGCTTTCATCATCCGAGCGGATTGCAGAAGACGGGACTCTAGGGACAATTGAGCATAGGAAGTTTGAAGATTTGCTATGTTCTCCTGAAGCGTTGGAGTGACTTTCATAGACTCAGGGCATTGTCTCCAGAAGGTTGCTTTTGTCTCGTTTGTTTTCTTTCGTTGTAGTTATTACTGCAAAATAAATATGTAGCTGTTTCTAAACCTGTCAGTCTATGTGTCTGTTCCAGGGCGATTTGATGAAACTGTGATTGAAGAAAGAAGGCAATGTGCTGAAGATCTCTTGCAGTTTTCTGCCAATATCCCTGCTCTCTATAACAGCAAACAGCTGGAAGAGTTTTTTAAGGTTGGTTGATATTTGCAGAAGTATTTCCTTCTTACCGACGTGACTGAAGTATAGTGCTGATTCTACTTTACTTTATAAACCATGGAATGAAGTGAGCTGGTCTGACATGCTTTATGAAGGGACTGGGAATTTTCCATCTGCTCTGGAAATGTGGCTTTAAAAGGAACCCCATGCCACACCTCTACAAGGTGGAAAGTTTTACAGGAACTTCAGGTGAAGGGATTTGAATTTTTTTTTTTAATTGAATGATGAGTAAAACTTGTGATGATAAATTCCAGTGGGAAGTATTAAAAATATTATCACTGTTCCTATATTTTAAGTAGGTGTTTGTAGTTTCAAACCAAAGCAATGAAGACTGTTCACACAGTTTCCTTATGGTCTTTGATGGACTCAGGTCCACAGCAACAAATTTGGTGTGTAACTAGTCCAACGTGCTCCTTGTACAGTGTTGTGAGAACCAGTCTCCATAACAAATTTTAGGACAGTAAATTGATGTGGGCTTCCTCTTTATTACAGCTGAAGCAGTTTCTTTTCAACAGTTCCTTCAAACCTATTTTCAGTAGCTTAGTCTAATGTTCTGCAAATTCATAAGCATAAATTTACATGTACCCATGATAGTAACTCTCTGGAATTAAGGAAACGTTCATCTGGCTGAGATGGGACTTAAGCATATTAATGAATGTGTTAAGTATACTTAAATTATATATATATATGCAGAAGCAAAATTATATCAAAGCTTAACATTCTTCACTTGTTTTCATGATGAAGTTATTGCAGTGTTCTTTAAAATACTTAAAATAATTTTCTTTAAGCTTTGGTGGCAATAAATGAGTGGGAGACAGAGATTATTTTACTTTTTGGTTTATTTGCATTTTTTCAGTTCTTTGAAAATACTTCTGTGGTTTTGAGTACTTTTTCAGAGTTCTCTTTCCTTCCTTTGCTTAATAAAAGTGTTAGTTTTAGCCTCCCAATGGACCTTTTCTGGCTTTGCAAGGAAATGAATAACACTGGAAAACCAATGTTGTTTTTGTGAGAAACTATGTCTTCAAGGGGAGTTATGCAAATGCAATAATTTAGGCTCATTTGTTAGCTGATAGGTTTGGTCTGTCACCAGCTCTCCCCATGTCCTTTAGCTCTGCTCATGGGTGGCTTTGTTCCTTTTCAGATTTTTGTGCAAGTATCTGTGGAGAGAGAGACTTGCATGGTGAATTCTTAGAAACATCTGAAGTTTCAAGAGTGCTCTCTGCATCTCTGTGTTACAAAGTCCAGAAGAAGGAGCTGGCTTGTCTGAAAACATGCTGGACTGGTCCAGGACAGATTAGCAATGCCCGTTTGTAACATAGCCTTGAAAATGGTGCACTTTCTGTTAAAATGGCATGGAAAGTGTGCGCCTGAGACGTGAAGCAGAAATTTAAAAAACACCAAAAACATTTAGGTGGTTTCCAGTGCTGTTGTTCCTGTTGTCACTTCTCTTAGCTTTGATTCCATTCAGGCTTGGAAAGGAATGTCCCCCTTGTATCTTTGTTAAGTCTCAGCTACAACTGAACTCAAGGTAGTGGGTCATGGGTGGGACATTAGTCTGATGGACAAAAAGTCCTATGTGAGGGACCTGCTGGGCTTGGGAGCACCACTGTGTGTGACACGAGATCAGGAGCACTATTGTTCTCTCCCTGTTAGACTTGGGTGTGCAAGTCTGTGTGGTTCAGAACGCTGAAGCAGCAATAGGCTAAATATTTAGATATCTAGACAGTCTGTGGCAACCAAACATGGCTTAATCAAAAGTCCTTGTTTAATTTTTCAAGCTTATATGGTTTAATTAAATGCATTAACTCAAAAGTAATGGAGCATTCACTGATTAGGAAATACCATTTTGGCTATCATTTCTATACAATGAGAATTTCCATGGAGCACAGCAGCTGAGTAATTCCTTTCCCTCTTGCTTTTCAGGGTGGAGAGGTGCATGATGGCTCTGAACTGATTGGTCCTGTAGAGCCTCTGTCTGACTCTCTGACTGACAACCTGTCTGACTGCAGCTCTGAAGGTTTGCTTTCTCTTCCCACATAGCCTCATAGTATGATCTGTTTTAAAGCAGCTCACAAGTGACAAGTGCCATATTTCTTCATGGGGCATTGGCATCCAGTTCCTGTTTGCTTGGTATGGCAGAAATGCCAGAGTTGGGATTGGCATGAGAGAAATTGGGCTCAGCAGAGCAGTCTGGACTTCTGGAAGTTTGCTTCTAAAGGTGTACATGCTGACTTGGATACCACGTGTAGAGTAATTTTAGTGGCACTTCACTTGCACTAAATAATAGTATAGCTGCAAGGAAGGGTCAGTCAGCACAAATAAATACCAAACTAGAGCTTCTTACCTGCCTCTAGGCTGAGTCAGCTTAAGCATTTCTGTGTGCCATGCAATCTTTTAGATACTTATGTATTTCTGAGTTATGCTTGGTCCTTGTGATTTTTTGGAAATTCTTCTCCAACCCCAAAGTTTTCCTTTGGATGTTTAGCATTCATGTATAAATCCACATTATTATACAAATACTTATTAAGCTTATTTGGGAAGGGATCTTTTCTTAACTATTAAATTCCTTCTGATCTTTCTGCCATAGAATTTGCTTTGATAAAACAGTTCTTGCATTAAAAAAATGGTTTTGTCTTCTAACAGTGGTTGATTAATTTTTTTTCCTTGAGGTTGTATGACTTGTCACTGAGATCTCTGTATGTCAGTAACTGTGCTTAGTTGTACAGTATATTCTACATGGGACATGAGCTTTGCATTTTATTTTATAGTACCTTCTGTGATGTTAATAAACTAATATCCCCACAATATTTTGTTCCATGAAGGGAAAGGTATAGAGCTGTTGAGTTGAAGAGGGCAGTTATGATAAATAGCACTAACTAGTTTTAAAGGGTTTTAATGATTTCTGTGAAGTATGACATTCCAGATTCTGACAATGCACTTACTTTACACTGTGCCTTATAAAATAAAGAGTGCTTCTAAAAGTGCTTAATGTGAACATTTCTATTCATTATTCACAAGGGCCTCATTTTTAGCAGAAGAAAACCACTTCCTTTATGTCAGATAAAATACAGAAAAGAAAAAAATGCTGTAAAGCAGAAAAATTCTTTGATACCCTTCTGAATCGGCTGGAGGGCTTTTACAGGATACTTGGAACAACTATGAGCACAGGATTTCGAGATGCTGAATGTGACTTTTGTGGAGTTATATTTTCTAAAAACCTATGTGTCTTCCAGCTCATATCTTCTTATGTTTGAAAGCAGATTTTGGTGAGGGGGGAGGCTATGGACAGAAGGAAATATCTGTCTTTAAAGCCTCTAGATGGCAGTGGCAATACTCGGCCTTGAGTCCTCTCCCTGCCTCTCCTCACAGTCTCTTGCCTGCGTCTGATTTTTCCCACTCTGATTATGGCCGTTAACTGTGGCTGATTCACTGTGTTACTTTCTCTTGGCATCCAAGGGCCTCCACGTGGGCACTGCTCCTTCAGGCTGTTGTACTGAGAAGTAGCAAATCCATCCCTTAACAGGTGCTGCTGTTTGCTTTTAAGGGTGGGTTGTGTTTTCTCACTTCTATCTGTTCAGTCAAAGTTCATTTTGCAGAAGGTGTGTACATTAATGGTAGAAGATGCAAACTGACAGTAGTAGACATGTTTTTGTACCAAAATAAGCAACAATTATCTTGCTTGGAAAAGGAATTTGGCAGTTCATGCTTTCATAGGAATCTGCTTTTCAAGAGGCCAGGTTACCCAGGCTTTCCACCAATTTTTGGAAACTGTGTTTTTGCTTCTCAGATACCTGGTGAAATTGCACAAAGCAGAGACAAGTACAGAAATTTGTGTTCAATTTCAGCATCATTATTTTCATCTAATATTCCTGACAAATAGTCTCTTTTTCTTCTTCTCTCAGTACATAGGATGATGTTCAGATGTCCAGCTTTCTCTCCTTAAGTGTTTCTGTACCAATTACCTTAACCAGATTCTTTAGAGAACATCATCAGGAAGTTAATTTTTTTCCCTTCTCTTTTTTTCTCTCACTTTGTTTTACCATGTACACATTATCTTCATAGAAATAAGCCTGTGCACTTGAGATGCTTCCTACCCCATAAGCTGACTGGAAGCCCCATGACTGTTGTTGTATGGTGCCAGCTCTGGACTCTAAACCTGACCTGAAGAAAAGTTTATTAGCTCAGGCTCTGTGCCATACTAGCTGTGTTCATACAGCTTTTGGTCCAGTTGGCTACAAGACAAGAGCAATTGTGGTTTTGTTTGGCCTGTAAGGAGGGGAACTTGAGCCTGTGTGAAATCTGCTGTGTGGATGGGCTCTAATTCATCCAATCTGGGTGGGCAGAACACCCTTCCAAAACTCCCGGCTTTTCCATTCATGCTTTCTCTCTGCACTCTTTGTCCATCAGTCAGATCTGCTTCTACCACCCGATACCTCTAAATGGTGTTTAATAAATGCTCAGTCCTCCACCCCCAAATTTGATATTGCTGCCCCTAAATTGAGCAGGTGAATGGCCAGTTATTATCACACTAGTTAATGAATCCTGTGTTCCTCCAGCTTTTCTGTTGTGAGTTTTCCTTCTTCCTTGCAGGATTGGGGGCTACACAGGCAGCTTTCTTCTCTGCATGAACCCTTCACTTTATGTCCCTTCCGCGAGAAGATCAGGAGCATTGTTTTCTGTACACCCTGTCCCTTCTTCTCAAGTAGTCTAGTGTCATAAGTATCACTGTCCCTTGCTTTTCAGACAAAGAGTGGCTGGTAATTTGTTCTCCTTCATGTCTTTTTCCTCTCACTCATGTTAAGGAGCTGTTGGCTTTTAGAAAAGCAATATTTCTACAGTGCTTTCTTACTGCGCTTCAATAAATTGTAAACTCCTATAACTCCACAGTTGCCAAATAAAGAAAGTTTGAGTTAGTTGCCTTTGAGTCAGCTTCTTGCTGCTGCCACATACTTTTTGAAGATGAGTCAGAATATGTTACCTGGAAATGTGATTAAACTCTTCACTCTGACAATAATATAGGAGAAAACAGACACCAGTTTTTATCTCAGAATTTGCTTTCTCTGTGCATGCAAACAGCTAAATGTCTTGACCTTGTTGCCTGTTTTATTGCCTCAGTGGGTAGGTGTGCCAAGGTGATAAAACGTACTGCTACTTGATATCCAGGTGGCACTGCCAAATCTGTGACTTGCGCCGTATGTCTCATGCAGGGTACTATTCTGGAATAACGTTTTTGAGACTGAAAGCTGGCTATTTTTTTCCTTGGTGTGTAGGTCCCAGCTTTGAAAGCTTTCCTGTGTTAAGTCTCCTAAGCCATAAATTGTCAGAGCAGAGAGAGAAAGGTACTGTTGTTTTGCTGCTGTTGAAATGAGGTGAATTGGAGTGTGAGGTTTGAATAAGCCCCCACCCAAGCAAGGGCCTGTGTTTTGTTTTCAAATCTTGGAAGCAGTGATAAATGGCAAACCTAATGTCACAATTTTAATGGTGTGTTAGCAAATGGATATCTCTGATAGCCAGTCAGAGAGCAGTTTCATGTTATATACTTTTGCCTGTAGGAGGGTCATGCTTTTTCATCCGGATGGTGAGGGAACTTGTATTCTGTCATGCACATGGATGTCAGAAACATTCTTGTCATTCTTGTCCTTTTCAGTTCGGAAGGATCTAAGTGGGCTCGATGATGTGACACTTACGAGCCAGTCGGAATGTGGAGGTGAGATCCTGAAGTTGTTTCCATTATGTTTGTGGAAATGAAATCATTAGAAAGTCATAATTGAGTGAATGCTTTTTGTGGATGATAATCCTTATGGAATGAAATGGTATATATGTAAAATACCTTTATTGGCATTTATTCCCAGATAACCATGGAAAGTTCCTGTGGTTCAGTTACTGAAGGCCAGCTTGCACTAAGGGTATACTGCCTTATGGCAAATGTAAGATAAAATGTGCTAGCTCAGATTTGAGTGATGAAAGAGGTGTTAAGTAATTTATTTTACCACATGTTAGCAATGAAAAAAGGCTATACGTGTTAAATGTGAACTGAGTGCTGCATGATATGTAAGCTGATAGTAACTCTGTGTTAATTCAAACTCCTAATTTACTGTTTTGAGGATGCTTCATCTTACTGGTTTAAAACTGTATGTTGGGATTTCCTGTAATAGTAATTTGGCTCCTGCTGCTTGACTTTTCTAATAGCACTCGCACAGAAAGGTTAAGTTTTGTAATTTCCTGGAGCCCAATGGTGGAGCTGCTTTGAAAGTTTAGGTTGGGTGTTAGATATTGATCTCTTCATTCCCAGTACTGCAATGAAGACCAGTTGTTTTGCAGAATTTGTAGGTAATTTTTAAAAGTATGTTTCTATAGGTACTAAAATTTTTTGAAGACAGCATTGCAATCAGGGAGTTTCATGGGCATTCTGAGGAAGCTGCGTAAGCAAAAAGAGCTAAATCTTCAAATGGAATAAAGAATTTTGAAGGCTTCTCAGGTGTATGAGAAATCTAGAGTAATGGATGTCTCTGGCTTTCAGGCTTCTCCAGTGACAGCGACCTGATCTCTCTGACAGTCGATGTAGATTCTCTTGCCGAGGTAGATGATGGAATGGCATCTAACCAAAGTTCTCCCAGTAGAGCTGCTGGCCTTTGTGTTGCTTCTGAACCCCCAGTCCAAAGCTCGCTGGCACCTGAGCAGGAGTGGGGCAAACCTGAAGGAGAAAAGGAAAGCCATGGGTTGTTTAGTGGCAGTTTAAAACCCAAACCAGGCAAACAAGATTACTTGGAGAAAGCAGGCGAGTTAATAAAGCTGGCCTTGAAGAAGGAGGAGGAGGAAGACTATGAAACTGCCTTAAGCTTTTATAGAAAGGGGGTTGATCTCCTTCTGGAAGGTGTTCAAGGTATGGATCTTCTCATGATGTTTGTCTTCTCTTTGGTTATGTGTATTTGTTTATGGCATTTACATGGTTAATATCAATTTGCTGCGTTGCAAAGAAGTCATAGGAAATGCAGAATACGTGTGCTTGGCTTTCATGTACTTGATAGCTGCGTGCATATGAGAGAGAGAAAAGTCTTTCTCTCTAAGACTGAATGATAATTTAGGGTCTCATCTTCCAAGTGCCCAGTATCTCCTCTGTTAAAATTGCAGCACAACCTTCAACTTGCAGGTAAGTAGCAAAGTGCTCCACTTTTGCCTCTTTCCTTTTTATTGCCTAGGCATTAATTAATATGTGGCACTTAAAGCACTGTTGAAACATTATTTAATTTACATGGTTAAGTGAGGATTAATTATCCCCATTTTACGCATGGGGAGAGGCAGACTCAGGTTAACTTCCCAGTCACAACAGGATTAGAATTGCTCTTGTTTCCCAGCCTCTTGCTTCTTCCACTAAACTATTCTCCTTTTCTAGCTAAACAATGCATAGAAATTTACATGCTTCCATTGTTAGAGGAGGACAGGATTTTTTTTGCTTTTTCAAAAGACTTTGGTCTGTCAATATATGTCTGCAAAAGCTGTTGTTAGTAGACTGGATGCAACTACATGCAAATTTCTGCCTCCTTGCGCCATACCAGTAAGGGAGAAAATTTTTTTCCTTCTCTAGCTCTTGAGAATCTCAAGTGATAACCTCATATATTTGCATTTTGTCCAACAGTGGCTTAAAACTATAAAGTACAGGGAAAGATTTGTTCTTTCCTGGAGTGAATTCAGGGTCTGTGTATTGTGCTTCTGTCCCACACAGATCAAATGAGTAAGATTAAAATTGTGCCTTTGTTTGACAGTGTGCAGCACAGGTGCATTCTGCTGCTCCAGATCTGGACTTAGACATGAATGTACCAAACACACACAAGCAGAAGCCTTTGCTGTATCCCAGTGGGATGCACAGCAGTGGTCCAGACCTTCTGAACAGTTCTAGCAATGGAAGCTACCTGCTGAGCTCATTTAATGGGGCCTAGCAAAAAATAATGCGTAGGTTACTGATGAGAACTAGAGGTGTGGGCCAAGATATATGCATAGCCTTTGCTTAAAGTATCATATGCTTTTTGGCAAAAGTAAAATCCACCTCGTTTCAAATCTCAGTGATGTCAGTAGGGTTGCTGCTTTGCTGCTTGTTGTGGCTTTTTAATAGCATCCTACCTTTCCTTGCCTGTGTTGTCAAAATGTTTTTCATTCTTAGTGTTGAATATGCTGGCAATCCTTCCGTTGGAGAGCCCAGCTATTCTTTCTTTGCTAGTACACTTTTTCACAGACCTGTGGGCCATTCAGTTGTGATCTTCTGAAGGATATCCTATTTTGTCATAAACACTTCTGTCTGCCAGCCATGATGCAAGGCTGACATGATGCTGTTTTGAACTGACAGTTCAACTTCAAAAGCTATCTTTATTAAACAGTTTCATACTATTAGGGTATGAAAACAAGCCAGTCTATTGCACATCAGTTTTGCTGTGGTAATTATTGTGTATACTTGGGTTGTGGCAGTGGTTAAACATGTTGGCTTTGGATTCATGGTAATCTTTAGGGTAATATGTTTGCTTTAAAGTTGTGAAAGACTTTTATTGCATGTAGGTGACTTGCTCAAGTCATGCATATGAACTTGTTAAACCAGAGTGGGTTGAACTTCTTACTTACGTTTGCCAGAATTTCTTCCAAGGATTTTTTCTTTTTTGCTGTTGACTAGCCTCTCTTCCAGCTGCCTCAGATAACTGTTAATCCTTTTCTCTCACCCACTTCTCCATGCTTTTCAGGTTAGGAAGAAATTCAAGGAATCTTAGAAAAGTGTGATATTTTGCCCAATTTTCTTGATGCCAGTCAGTACAGTGGGAAATACTAATAAAGTTTTAGTGGTGTTACTTGTGTGGTGTGTGTCAGTGTTCCTGATGGATGATGAAACATGTAACCAAGCACTGGCAACTTTTTCTTTCCAGTCCCTGACATTGCATCTATATAGCACTTAAGAGAGAATAATGGAAATGAGTTGTATTTTAACTGGCGTCCTATCCCTTGGGAATGTAAGTGTACACAGAGTGGTTCCTAGCAGTCAGCTCTTTTTTCATTTCTCTGTTACCCTGTGTGGATATGAAGGAATGTTCATCCTCTGCTGGACAGTCACACTAGATTTGGGTAGATCCAGCTTATTTTGTATCCCATTCTCCTTGAAGCTGCTGCAAGCTGTCAGGGAGACACTGATGCCCTCTTTATGATGACAAGGCTGGTCCAAATGCCTTCCTAAAAATATAAGCCATCTCATGATCGATGAGAACAATAAAAAAAGCAAAAAAAAAAGGTCAAGCAGAACTTAATGTAGTTGCTTTGTGAAGGTAGTGTGTTTAACATTGATATGTGAACATTGAATGTATGTTGCAGTAAAAAACTACAAACCCTCAACCTAATCAGTTATTTAAACACCCCTGGTTATGTATTTCACACAGATAACAACATGCTCCTTTCAAAGATAAGGATGGTGCAATTACTACAAAATGCTTCTGGTCTTCTGCCACTGATTATTTTGCACCTATTTAGTGTAAATAAGACTTTGTAACAGCTGAAAGTGAAACGGAGTGTTCGTCGATACTTACACACATGTGCAGTGCTATTGTCCCTCTGTGCACAGCCCCTGCAGAACGCGTGGCCTCTGGAACGGGCCGCAGGTGGCTTTTTCCCTGGAAAACACGGTCATGCGGTAATACAGACTGTGGCCACGAGGTGGCGCCAAGGAAATAGAAATTGCCACCCGAGCCCTGGAATGGGGCGATGAAACCAGCGCAGGGAGATGGGGGGAAGGAATGTCACCCATCCTCTGCGCTTCGAACTTGGGATTCGAACCGGTCCACTGGCTCAGGTGTAATGCCTCTGTGAGCTGCTGTGGGGTGTCTGAAGGGTGAGGCTGTGTCTGGCACCAGTCACTCTTCTGGGCTCAGCACAAGATCTGCTGCTCAAGGCTGCCTTGTCAAAACCTTGTATGAGCAAGTCCTATGCTGCAAGTTTATAAACCTGTGTTGGTTAATCGGAAGTAGGTGTCTTCTCTAAAGGCAGTTAGGCACACTTGAGCCTGTTGTGTTCCTTTCTTCCAGCTCTGTGAGCTGCTGGCACTGGGCGAGGCACGTATCATATGTTTGAGAAATGGCCATCTTCACTTTGTTTTCAGCTGTGTGCACATGCTCTCAGATGTACGGCAGTGTTAATTATTCTGGGCAAGGTGCATATGTATTTTCTTTTGCTAGTCTCTTGCAGAGTTTAGTGCAGAGTCCTCTCATGTCCTATTCATAGTCCTGCCAATAGACCCATTTTGTGTCCCTTGGGGAATGACTGCTGCCTGTGTGCTCAGAGACTGGTGTATACCTTGGACTCTGGGCATCTGCTCTTTATACATGTTGGGCTTACTCTGCTCCATACATGTGTTTAATATTAAGCATTTGTCAGTGGGAAGAAGAATGAAATCTTGGACTGTCAATACAGCCCTTGAACTGCACCTCTTGTGCCTTCCTGCTTCATTTATACCAGAGCTGCCTTCCATGCAGCAACAGGGAGTAGCTGCCATAATTTCCTTTTTCTTCTGAATAGGTACCAGTTCTGCTGCTCCTCTTGTCTCTTCTGGGCATTGCTGCATGCAGGATTTTGAAGCTTTTAGAAGACAGGTTTGTAAAGGTTGTGTAGGATGGTTCAGCAATTCTTCAGGAAATGAAACCTTCCAGAATTCAAGCTTTCTGCCTTCTTAAGCATACCAAGTATGCTAACTGATAGAAACTTTGGCTCACAATTATAGCTGTTCCTTTGTTTTGTTAGCATGTCAGAACACTTTGAGGTCAGTGCATTGCTTCAGGCCTAGTGATGGAAAAAAATGCACTAATCAATAGCAAGCCACCAACTTCTAGCTGGAAGTTAACTCTGTTTTATGGAAAGTAGTGCATTCCCTGACTTTGGTATATGGTATAGTTTGTGTTAGGAACAAACAGATCGTGAGACTGAAATTATGGTGAATTTTTTGTAATAAAGAAGGGAGTCCTGTTTGTATAAACTGCTCCTCTTTTTACAAGTGCAGCCATTCTTTAGTTATACCCATTCTGGATCTGAGCAGTCTGAGGTGTGTGATAGAAAGAGGTAACGCTATTCCTTATTGCTGGGTTTCAATTACTTAAGGCACATGACATAACATGCTGCACAACATGGCCATCCTAGTTCATGTAGAGAAGTACAGGATCTCTTCCACGTGGTTTAAAAAGCAAATGTGTTCATTGCTGGTCTGTCCATGTTGCTNCCCAAACCCTGACAGTTGCACATTAACATCTGAAGGCAGATGATCCATTGACTCTGTCGGAGTTTTGGGATGTTTATTTTCACATGTGTAGCAGCTGTGGCTGGGCAGAGTGAATATTGATTTAGTTTGGGGAGCATGAACCTTGTTGCATGAAGTATGTGGTGCCTCTGGACTGTCAGCAGCCACAAGCTGTTTTCCAGGTATCTCTGTTTTGTGTTAGGTATCTACAAGTTCTGAATAAGCTGCTGGTGTCTTTGAAAGCAGGCTGTGAATGTCAGTTTTGCGCTGCTCCATGCTATTTTAATGTTTATCTGGTAAACCGAGCTGGAACAAAAATTACACAAATTACTGGAACCTTGCTAAAATGACTTTGACTTTTAACCCAGAAATGCATATACAATGAAATGCTGGGAATACTTTGGACAACTAGATGATATTTTTGGATATACTGAAACAAACCAACTTGTGTCTAATTACTGGGATTGTGATGGGCTATGATTTGAACTTGTGATGGAGCCAGGGATGCAAACAGGAGCATGCTTGACAGAGTGCCAAGAAGACAGTACTTTATGAAAAGGGAAACAGCCATGGCGTTCCACCAGCGCATTTCTGGCTTCCTTTGCTTGTTTGTTGAATGGCACTTATGAAGACAACTTCTGTTACCACACAGTAGCTATTTTAAATTCCTTTCACTTGTTATGTCCTCTGAGTAGTGTTCCTCATTGATGTTAAAGTTTCTGAGCTATCCAGCAGATGTGTCTGGTTGTGGCAGTGTCTTTAGGAAAAAACAGACCTGTTTTCTGAGAAGGTGAATTGGGGTGTGAGCTGATGTCTGCAGGGAAACCCTCAGAGTTGTGCTGGGCTCCACAGGGAAAGGTTGGTGATGGGGTGACTGATGGAACTGTAATTCTCCCTGCCCTCATCTTAGACTTCTGTGTTCCTATGGTGTATCATCACTTGCCTTGTTTGCTGTTGTAGTTTTATACTTCCACTGAGGCTGGAACCAATCAAGGCAGAAACTTCCTGCCCTGGTTCCTACCAAAGGAGCTGGAAACCATTTCTGTTTCCTGCTGTTGGACTGTGAGGAGGCTGTAGGACTGTTTGGGCTGAGCTTTCTGAACAATGATACAGAGTGCTCCCTCTCTGCTAGTGCTTCATACAACCTTGAAATCACAAGAAAAGTTTGAGAGGACTTGTCTGTTGATAAGCAGCTGGATTAAGAATGGATGTTGGAAATACTGTGGCTGGTTAAGAAAAAAAGGCATATCTCACTGTGCTGCTAGTGATGCTGAAACACATGCTAATAATAGATTATGAACTGTTCATAATTGGAATGTGTTGTCTTCTAAGCCCATTGTAGACCATACAGAGCTTCAGAGCAGATCAGTACTGTAGGATCCATCACTGTGCAGTAGATGCTTGATGGACCACCCTGAGTGATGTCATTCCCTATGTGAAAGTGCTGGGTTTAGACACCTTGTTGTGGCAAAGCAGTAAAATACAGCATGTGCCAGTAAAGTGTGGTTCATGTTAATGCCAGAAGCTGGTTACTGTATAAATACAGCCAGATTCAGCTATGTAAAGGAACACTCAAGGCAGAGTTCCACTTAGACTGCAAGACCTCTGCACCAGGAGGCTGATAAAGGTCTAAGGTTTAGTACCTGCTGCTCAGCTCAGAGCCTTGCAATACATTTAAAAGTGAATTGTAGCACTACCTGCAAACCAGCATGTTGGGTGTGATGCAGAGCTGAATCTGAATGTGGTTACTTAGCATGTGGCTGTTAAAGAATTAATAAATATATGACCAGTTGAGCCTTAGAAATACCTTTTTTCTTCCCTCTTGGGACACAGCTAGGTGCATTGATTGGTGTTGTTATGACCTTTCTAAGATTTGAGTCTTTCCTCATAGCAGTTCCTTGCTGGGTTGCTGCCTGTGCCTAGCCTCTTTGCCAGATGTCTCTTGCAGCCTGCACTGCCTTTTATCTCAGCTGTTGTTAGCCACAACACTTAGCTGCAAAGTGCGGGAATCTTTTTTTGACTGTAGCTGTGTGGGGTTTCCACCTCCCCTCAGAAGGCCCAGTAGGGCTGCCACACTTCTTGCAGCATGCAGGGTAGACAGGGCAGACTGATCTAGGTTACAGTGCCGCTTCTGTCCACAGGTGAGAAATTTGAAGTCTCTGGCTGCAGAATTCAATGCCTCAGGCACTGTAGGTGAATTGAGGCAAATTACTAGCTGGAATAGAAAAATTGCGTAGATATGTTTAAGGACATGATGGTGCATGATAATCAGCGCTCTGATTCTCTTCCAAACAGTTCTTGCATATATAGCTTCTCTCTTTTCATATCTTCCTTTTCTCTTTTCCTGTCCTCTTTCCCTCTTAACTCTTCCAGTATCTTAAAATAGCCTCTTTAGCTTCAGAGCTCTGTAGAAGGACTGTTATAGGTTTGATCTCTACAAGGCCTGCCACTGGCTCTTCTGTTTTAGAGACTTTTGTGATTGCTTGGGGAAAAATAGCATTTCCCATAGTAGTATAGAAAAGTATGTATGAATTGCATTTAATACATAAATATGAGTAGTATTAGACTGTCAGGATTTATGAATCTCATAACTGGGTTTTTTTATCTGCCTTTTTCTTTTTTTTTCCCCTGCAGTTCTTTACTTCAAACGTTCTTACTTGAAGGGTAGGTGTCTGTGTGCATAGGTTCCGTCTGCTCTGAAGGAAGGGGTGTTTGTGGATGCTAATTCTAATTTGAATTTGTCCTTTTAGTTAAGAAGGAGGAGTGCAGAGAAGTTGGAAGTTTCCTCTCTCCTGTGGTGGTGGCCTGTATAACTTCTTTCCTTCCTCTGACTGTCAGTGCTCTTCCCCTGTTCCCATGGTGCTTGTGTTGGAGGACCTGCTGCTGCTGTCACCATTTTGTTTCCTCCTCTGTGCTAGAATGCCACCTCTTGTCCTTCTGTCTTGAAACACTCACAGGGTTTATTCCCTTCTTATGTAGTTCAACAGAAGAATGTTCAAGAATATTTGTCACATTAAGTCTTATTATGGCGAAGTACTTTACAGTTAAGACTACCAGTTTTAGAAGACAAATGGGAAGTTAAGCTTTTCCTCCCTGAAATACTGGGTGCTGTGTGACCATTCATTCTATTTTTTTCCAGGTAGTCACACATACACGTGAAAAGCTACCACCACCTTGTGGATTTAACATGAGAGTTTCTCTGGAAGCAGAAGTTTGTTGGTTAGCATTTCTGGCAAGTTACATTTCTTATTTTCAGCGTTATTAGCTCCTACTTTACTGGTTGCTCAAACACATTTCACCCACACCATTCTTCTGCGTAATCTTGACTCTGGCATATATGCCAACTTCTTTTTTATTTTTCTTTTTTTCCCAGAGAAATGTTTACCTAGACATTTACATGACAGGTGTGTAACCATAGGTTTTCTACAAGATGCAGAACTGACAGCTTCATAGGAAATGTAGATCCATAAGGGTCTCGGGCAACCTGCAGTGAAGATCATGTATGTAACATGTGGACGTAATAGTTATTAGCACACTGGAAAGTTGGAAGAAGAATTTGTAGGTGATCACTCACTGTCACAAATTTGTGCTTTAGTATGAAAGGTTTAAATTTTAAGTGGCTTTTCTTCTTTGTTGGTAGAGTACAGTACTGTCCTGAATCTTCAGAAAAGCAAGAAAGAATGGTTCTGATAAATGTGTTGCATTTTAATAAAATTCAGCTCTCTCAAAATGTTAAAAAAAAAGGAAAAAAGATCACTTCAAGCTGTTTTATCATAATAGGCTTAACCTTTGTCTTATTTCTTAATATTTACAGTTTTTTTCAGGTGCAGAATTTGATCAGCACCTCAAAGGAACACACTGTTAATACAATGTACAGCATACTAGAGCTGATGAGGTAGTGGGCTTATTTCACAATTCCAAACCCCCACCTGCTGCTAAAATCTATAGCTCTTTCCTTGATGCTGCAGTATCCGTCTACCCCAGTAACTGCCACGTTTCACTTAAGTAATTGTTTGAAAATTAAAGGTTACCCACCCTCCTCTGGAAGTTGGTGGAGACTCGTTCCAAAATCAGCAGCTTTTCCCCTTCCTGAAATAAATTTTGGGGTTATAAAACTGAGTCCAAAGTCATCACAAACCTGTGTTGGATTATGAGTCGCATTGTCACTTACGGTGTGCCTGAGCTTTTGTTTGGCTAATATGGACAAAGGAGTCTGCTTCACATGATGTAAGAAGTGTTTGCCCTAAGAAGAACAGAGGTCCTCTTGAACCAATTAGGCAAAAATAACAGCTGGGCTACCCACTAATAAGGAAGGTGCTGCTAAACCTCTTTTCATTGTGAGAAGAAATAAATCTTTTAAGGCTTACTCCCTTGCATTTTTATAGAGAGCAATTCTTTGAAAAATTCAGCAATCCAGCTGGGTGATATGTGCAGGAAGACTGTGAAGAAGATAAAGAAACTTTTAAAAATAAAAAATGGTATTATAGCTGTTAGATTTGGCAATTATAAATGTTTCATTGAAGATTTCAGTATTTAGAGAAAGTTTTAGTGTTTAAATTGTTAAGAACGTGGAGTTTGGGGCTAGCACAACAGGCAGTCTCGCACAAATTCCTTGTAGCTTGTTCTGCAAGAGGACATTCCTTCCTGGAGCAAATCTCTTCTGATACCTTCTTTAAAGGAAGGCAGCCCACATGTATTTTTAGTAAGTCTGAGAGAAAAGCAAGAAGAGGAGGTCACAGAGGATTGGGACAGGTAATGCCAACTTCATGGCCTTACTTATTCTGTGCAAATATCCCCATCCTGGCCAAGCACCTACTTAGGTAGGGAGTGTTCCTCTGTTGCCCTGACAGATTAACTCTTCCTGAGGAAAATCTCTTAATGCTTTAAAGGGGGCTGATTTAGAACTGATCTGTCACAAAAAAATGAAGGAATATGTAGAATTCCTGGGAGGGTGCTACATATTGTGATTTACTGATTATTTTAAAATTTTTTTGTATATGTTAGTGGCAGGTGACACCTAGAGCTATCTTTATCATCCAGAGAGAAACACATCTTCCCCATGACTTCATCATGGATCTGTGGAGGAGAATAGTTACACACCAGAGCAAACTTGATAGCATTTCTATGCATCTGAGATGTGTTCTGTTGGTAGTACCCCAGATTATTTGGAGGAAAGGACAGATTTTTTCTGTGGTCTTTACTGACCAAATTTTTAAATTTGTCTAAGTTTATTGAATATGGCCCCTTTCAATACCTTTTTGCTGTTACTATCTAAACATAAGTAATTTTCCTATATGATAGAATTACAGAATATTTGGTGTGTGAATAAGCAGTTAACTGAGCTGAATACTTCAGTATTGACTTAGCTGATCTGTCAAAGATGTGTCCTCTTCTGAGGTACTATGAAGTGTGAGTAAAGACTTTCTGAGCAGAAGACAATCAAACATATTGCTAGTTTTCCAGATGCCACTGCTGTACATTGTGGAAGTGCTGCTTTTTGTGTTTTTCATTCAAATGAGTGGACTAAGGGCAAACAATCAGACTAGTGACAGAACTCCATGGCACAGTTATTCTGATATTTGTAGTTTTCCTCTATCAAACCCTCAAAATAATTTGAAATTGTAGGAATATGTGTCTTTGTAAACATATTGTAGCTGAGCTGTCTTTAGAAATATAGATTACAGAACAAATTTAAATCACTGGCTGCTGTCCTAATGTCCTGACTTACTATTACTTTGGTCAGCGGGTGGCCTGGTCAACCTTTCCAAAGCCAATTTTCATTTTAAGATACTTTTATTTCAAAGAAAATAGGCAAAGCCTTTGGAAAATGAGGGAGCAGCCTGCTTGTGCTTGTGTGTGTGGATGAAGGCTCATATGTGCAACAAAGTAGCTGTAGAGTTTTTATATTCTGTTTGCAGTAATAGTAAACAGAGCATCTAAAATAACCACTTGCACATTGCAACAAACACATCATCATTTGCTTAAAAAGAGTTATAATTACAGTTGACGAAGCATGGACACCATAAAAAATGCATTAGTTTGGCTTGACACATTAATTACCTGTTTTTGCAGATGTTTTTATATATTGTTGTGTGAACAGTTTACAAAATAATTACAGGAAAGTCATATGGAAAATAAACTAAGTGGGTGGTTTCTCGCCTTAATATTTTCATTCCTGTGAATCTGTGTGAGGCACAGCTGCTCTGTAGCAAATGCAGAGAGAGAGAGATGAGGAATCTTGAGGGGTTTTTATTCTAAGATCTCTATGATCAGCTTTGCTGCACTTTTATATCTTGCTTTAGCAGTGTAGTTTTTAAAAGTGTAAAATGACATTGCTGATTTAATCCCAGTGATCGGGAGTGGGGAGAAGCTTTGATCCTGATCAGATGAAACATAAATCTTCTCGTATCTGGGAAAATAAATGAAAAATCAATATTATTTTAAGCAAGATGATCTTTTATGAGCAGTTGTAAAGATTCATCAAGGCTTTGACACAATTTAAACCTTTCCTGTTTGCTGCCATTTAAAGAAAAATGCCTTTCAAGTTTAAATTGTAATTAGAAAGATACCCCTTTAGATTATTGTGGGCTAACCACAGAATGGAGATAGAAGCTTAATATGCTCACACAATATTTAAATCAAAAGTTCTTAACTAGGCATAAGTTATTATTCCTAATTTATTATAAAATAAAATTGATGGTTTTGAAAATACACATTTTGCGTAGCTAAAACCAGTGTTTCATGGCAAAAAGTAACATTACATTTAAAAAAAATGCATGAAGTCTGAATAACAGCTTTGACATCTGTCAGATATAAGGATTTGTTCTAGTACTGTGTTTTAGTGATTTATTTGGTTTTAGGTGAACAGTTCTATGACCTCGAATTTGGCATAAATGCTAAAGATTATTTTTAGCTTAATGGGGTCTTTATTGTTACTCTCTCTGTTTGAGGCTTTTTAAGTAGCATTTATTTGTTTATTAAATTGATATCCTGTATTTATTTACAGATTTTTGTGAGATATTGGCTGTTTAAATGGGAATTCATATTACAATGTAGTTTTTTACATTTTCTTGGTTAAGTTAATGCAAAAAATAAAAAGCCAAAATCCTATTTCCATAAACCTAATTCTCATCCACCTGTTAAAGTATTCAGAGACTGACCTGTTAATGATCTTATCCACAAATATGATGCATGAACTTGTTGAATAAATGTTGTTTTGTGAACCCACACCCATTTTTATGGCTGAAGATTTTAATGAGGGAACAGTTTGCAAAGGTTATTTAACAAATTACTCAGGAAGGAAAAGTAGAAGGAAAACTGAAATTAATGTCTTGTGAAAGTACAGAGGACAAAGACTGCTCTAAGGGGACATCCTAGCTGGTTTGTGTTAATTACTGTAAAATTACTGAAGCATTGGAAAAAAGCAATAAACATCCAAACTAAATACACATAACTAACAATTAAGCAGTAAGCATGACTTTTATGATATCCTTAGACACTAACCTAGCAGTTTTCTACCAGCCTGCTTGATGGAAAAGCCGGCTGAAGAGTTTATTGTTGCTATGCAGATGTCTTGTTTTCCCTGAGCGGCTGCCAGTTCATGTGTCTGAGAGCACGTGGGTGCTCACCGGTGCATTGGCACCAGGAAGCTTCGTGGCGCTTTAACACTACGTGCAGAGATGAAAGCAGGAGAGTTAAGTAATGTTTTAGGAAATTGCAACACATGCTTATTAAAAAAATGCTGTGTATCTACTCTTTTTTAATAATGCCAACTTCAAGTTCAAAGAGTTGAGTGGTGTTTTTTTTATCCTAGATGGGAGTAAGGCCGACAGTCTCATCAAGGGAACTTTTTGCCAAGATTCCCCTAGGTCTTTAGAATGACAGAAGTTATTGAGATATTGATACACACCCATAATATTGTATGCTGAAAGTGCACAGAATTTCTGCTGTCCCAAATCAAATGTAGACAAAGGTTTTTGCAGAGCAGTCTGTGTCTATATCCAAGGAGGTGACAACTGCTTTTCCCTTCTGCTGTGAGGTGGACAGTATTATAAGAGATCACTTACCGCTGACCTTGGAGTAGACCCAAAGTCTCTTCTGCTTACTCTTGATGGAGTCTGGGTATGATGGTTCTGTGTGTTTAGGTAGTCTCTAGTCGTGATATGAAAGGAATGGGAGTCTCTATTTTAAAACAGTCCACCTTGACCCTTACCTTTAATTCTGCCCTTGAAATCTCACAGTATCTTACGCATTGCCAGAAGTGCCTCCTGAAAACCTCCCACAGAAATTTCTGAATGCAAGCATTCACACAGTAAGTTCTCCATCAGAAATTCCATAATAAGCTTGCCCTTTTTTTATGAGACTCATTATTGATATCCCACAATAATCCTGTTTTTTTCCTTATCAGTTACAAAGTTTCTGGTTGAACTTCTTCAAGGTTGCACTCGGGTTCTTTTCATGGCCTGGTGATCAGTGTCTAACGAGTTCCAGCCTTCGTTATTGCCTGTTATCTGCTGTTGGTTGGGGTTTGTGTATTTGTGTGTTTAATTTATTGCCTCTCCGGTTCCTTGCCTTATCTTTCATGTGCAGTAGCTGTTGGGCTGATATCCTTGCAGTTCCTTGCCCTATTTGAGAAGTGCTGGCTTGCACCTGGCAGTGCAGAGCCCATCACAGGCAAGACTTTGTTTCTGCAAGTCTTGGATGGCCTCAGTTAGGGCTGGGAGTGACTGTCAGGGCCATACAAAGTCTCTGCTGTCCTTCAGCCTTCTTCTGGGACAGTTGTCTCTCTTTTTTCAGCATAGTAATCTCCTTTCTTTGTTGTAACAATTGTGTCTCACAGTCTCTTATCTTTGCTTGGCATCGACTAGTCGGGGGTTGCAATCACAAATAGAGTCTGTTACAGCAATACATTGCTCAGGATGAGAGTGCCTAGGTATAAACTGAAAGCTTTAGAGTGAATACAGGGTTTGTGTGGTATCATGGGGTTCTCACCAAGAGTTTGGGTAGGTTAGAAATAATACAATGGTCATTCAGCCATCTGGAAAGTAAAGTAGTTGGTGTAAGTGCTTATTCCGTTCTTCCCATGTTACCCCAAACCAAGAGGCAAGGAATGTCTAGCATTGGAAAGCTGTGAGCAGGAGTTCTTAGTGTCTCCCCTCAGTTGCCTTCATGCTTTCAATAGCACTTGTAGACTTCATGTATCTTTAAATAGAGTCCATACTGAAAACCCGAGGAAAAAATAAGTTTGTTATTTTATTGTAAACATCTTATTCAGTCTTTTCCTAATTAATTTTGCTTTTTTGGAATAGAGCATTTGGATCAGGGGTTTGTTTCAGTTCTTACTTATGTTACCATAGGAGCGTATACCAAATCACAGAAATATTAGGAAAGGAGGAAAGGCTTTTTATTTAGCTTAGTCTACAGCAAGGCTTAATTTGTTATTTTTGTAGAACTCTGAGATCACAGTACTGGATTTTTAGAAGATGCATATCTTTATATTTGATTATGAATAACCCAAAGGAAATCAAAAAGGCAGAATCAAAGTAGTCATGTGCTTTGATTACTTAGTACCTCTCTCTTTATAGAAAACATAACTTTTTTTTTTCCTCCATTGAGGTGAATCAAGTCCAACTCGTCGAGAAGCAGTGAAAAGGAAGACTGCAGAGTACCTTATGCGTGCTGAAAAAATTTCCAGTCTCTACCATAAAACCTCTGAAGATGCATCTGTTTCTATGGTAGGCTTTAATTTATTTTTTTCTGAACCAGAATTTGGTATAATTAAGTAACAAAGCATATTCAAGCTTAAAATTCAAAAGCTATCTAGAATTTCTCTTTTGGGAGGCCTGGGGAGTATTTTGAAGTTGTGTTTTCTCTTAAGAGTTGCCATTCTTTCTGATTTTTCATAACATTACGAGGAGTGCTTAGTTTAATACAGGACTGCTTTTCATATGATTTCCTGCTGCTCGCGGTTGATGATGTAGACATTTTTCATCATGCTGAAGAATCTAAAGGTAAAGCAGAAAACCACACTGGAATGTAACATTTCATTTGACTTTTCCATGAGAATGTTGGTCTGTCCTGTAGGGAGTGAGAAACCTGTTGGTTTCTTCAGCCTAGCACATTGTGATGTATCAGAAGTGACTTAGGCACAGGATAGAGGGGATCAGATTTATTTTCCACAGAACAAGTACTTAATAGAGCGAAGGTTCTTCCTGATCCTTTAAATGTCTCTTGGATATGCTTATGGGATCAGCTCCTTCTTGAATTTAGAGAAGTTTCTGTGCTAATTCCCACTTTCTTGAGCAGAATACTCTTATCTGTATTTGTACAAAAGACAAACAAAGCTTGTTCGAAGATACCCTCAATAAATATCTACCTTGCCCTTCCTTAAACAGTTCCTTTGGGATTTATCTGTTTCTACTTTATACTTTTGCTGCAGGCATGCTAAACTGTGTTATTGTTCAGAATATTTGTCGATGACTGCCCTATTGCAGTAAGTATAAAAGCTACAAACTTCCTGACTCTAATATCAAGGGACAACAAAAGGGATAGAAGATTATTGCTTCTTACTTTGCACAGATCTAAAAATGCTTTAAGGAAGACAACTGCTACAAAAATTGGAAGCCTTCTAAAAGCTGTCTATCTAATAAGTAAATTTAAAAAGCAAAGTGATTTTTTAAGGGTAGATTTTTTCATGTTGAGAGCCCACAAGTACAATTTTGAGGATGTTCCAAATGGGATATATTTTGTGAGGCTTGGAGTCTTGCTGTTGCTATGAACTGTACTTTGAACAATTTAATATTTTGGACAGATATGAACTCCTACTAGGTATTCTTTCTTTGGGTCAAACACCCCTGAAAATGGGGAAGAATCTATATTGAATGAAATCCTCAGTATGTTTGGAAACTGAAGAACAAGAGGGAAAAAACCCATGAACAACCTATTTTTGCCTTTTTATAAGTTTAAAAACTAATTGTGGTTGGGAAGGAGGAAGAAATAGGTTGCATTTTGCTATGTGAACTTGAGAGGTAAAGTATTTCCTCTTTTATGCTGTACTGAATAAGACACGTGCCTTCTTTGCAGATCCAAAGAAAAGCAGATTTAATTGGGATAAGACAAGGAAAAAAAAGCAGAGAGAATAAAAAACCATTCTCCTTCTGTATTGAAACTCAAAATTGACAAATTATGGCAAATCTTGTTTTGCACAGAGTGTTGCACCTGGCTGATTCTCCTGCTTACAAAAAAGCGCCATGTTGCCATGATTTAGTCTTGTTTTTTTCCTAAGTTTTTACATGTATTTTAATGTCCTTTATTTGCCGCCCTTCACAATGCATAAATTTTACCTTTATTTTAGAGCTTTGGAATTTGCTGACATCGAAGGCAGATAGTGCTTATGGGTCACGATGGTTGTGGCGACGAGCAGCTTGTCTCTGAGTTCATAGCTGAAAGTTAACTGGGAGAAGGACTTATCTCCCAAAGTTATTGTAAGGGTAGTGGTACAGACCACAAAGAATTGGCATGCTCTGTGTCTTAAGGAAAATGAGGAATGTGACTCTTACCACATTTTGGTTGCTGAGCAGACCTGAATTCTTGCACGTTAGTTACTGCTTATTATTTTTACTGCCCAAGATACTTTATATTGGAGTTTGGATGAATTATTCCATCCCATATGGACAGTGATTAAGTGCACTGAAACAACCTACATCTATATACAGTGTGATTCTTGGGAGATGTCAGTGGGAACTTGGAGATACTTCGTGTGCTTCTCCTGAAGATGTTAAGTCCGTGGTGGACAAGGTTAGTGCCGTCCCTGGGCCCCAGTTAGGCCTGGCAGAGCGCAGTTTTGTTATGGGGAGCAGGGTTCAGTGCAGGGAGTGTCATGGGCAGTGGGGTGCTGAGACCATTTGCACCTTGGAGGAAGAGGTCTGCCTAGTGAGTGTGGGCATTTCAGGCCAAGTGCTCTTGTTCATGACCTGGTGTCCCAGGTGTTGAGGTTTGGGACAGTTTTTCTTTTTGTTTTTGCTTGTCTCTCTATCTTAGGAATTTTTTCCCCATTCCTGTTAATGGGTGGATGATCAAGAGAAACAAAGGAGCCAGGGACAGTGCCTGGCCTGGTAGGCAGGGGGGCAGGGTATCAGTTTTTGTTTAGGTTTTTCCTGGCTTCTGGGGAGAGAGGAGGGCGGCAGATGGAGCTCTAGGACAGATGGCCACCACTCCAGGTTTTTTCGCTTCTTGCTGCGGCTTTCTACCTGTCTTAGGGGGGAGAAACCCAGGACCCCCGAGTATTTCTTCCCCTCCCAGGAAGCCAGCCCCCAGCTGGGGTCCAAAGGTTGGCCTGTCTGCCAGGACACCTCAGTGCTTCCAGCCTCAGCCGCCGAACTGCTGACGCACCCCTGCCTACCTCTGCAGGACCCTGCCAATTCCTGCCTTCCCAGCATGCTACTCCGAGGCCCCTGTTACAGGTCCTCCTGCTATCTGAAGAGGGCACTGGGACCAGCTGCCCCTGGGAGCTCGTACAGGGAGCTCTTTCTCCATCCCTTCCTGCCGGTTGCAGCTGCCATTGTACACGTGGCTGGACCCGCGCCACAGCGCCCCCTGCAGCCCAGGGGAGTCACCGCACCCTCCCTGTGCACCGGGAGCACCAGCGCCCCTGCCGGCTGTGACCGTGACTGCACCAAAGGGGAATTGCCAACAGAGCGGGAAGAGACTGTCCGTGGGTTTGTCTGTTCTTATTTGTTGTGGTTACCATTGTTGTTGTTTTGTCTGTCCCACCATATATAAAAATATCTTAGTAAAGGACTGTTATTCCTCTTTTCTCATACCATTGCCTGAAAGCCCCTTGATTTCAAAATTTTGCCAATTCGGAGGGAAGGGGGTTACATTTTCCTATTCTAAAGGAGGCTTCTGCCTTCTTTAGCAAATACCTGTCTTTGAAACTAAGACACCAGCGCAGAACTGCTTTGTCACCCCTGTCTGCTGTAGGTGGCGTTGTGTTTCCTGTTGTGCCCTTAAGAGGAGCAGTCAGGGTGATCAGCATCAGAACTAGGCTGACCTGTCCTTCTTAGACATGGAATTTTACTTCCTTCTCCACCAGGCCAGAGAACTGTCCAGCAGGGGAAGGGGTAAGCTCAGAAGTGCAGGTTCAGTTACTGTCCTGCACTTCTTAGCCTGTCAGATCTCCCAAAGGCTTGGGATGCCAGCCGTGTGCCATGAGCCACCTGCAGCAGTCGCAAAAGACTGTGCCCATTAAATGTGCCCCACGCTACCCGTTTGCCATTTGAACACCATATGAAGGTAAAGCAGAGGCTAGCTTTTCTCTGGGGGCCTGGGGCAGGAGGAAGCGAGCCATTCTTTCATGGCTGGAAATGCCAGGCCCTTGCCTCTTTGAAGACCAGATTTCCCTAAAAAGGCAAAAGCCTGGTATTTGAGAGTAGAGAAGCTAAATTGCCTCTGATGCCATGGAAACCAAATAAAGAACAAAACTACTTTGTTACTTTTCAGCAGCATAGCTCTTAAGGATAACATCCTTAGCAACCACCCTGCTGCTGGCAAGTTTAGGTGTTGAGGAGAGGAACAGAAGAACGTGGTGTTTGGAGAACCCTTGGCATTGTTAAAGAAAGGTTGTGGGTAGTGGGCTTAAAAGAAACATAAGGAACTGACCCAACAGTGACTTTGAGCTGGGAACTCATCTGAGTGTCTTGTAAACATTGAGAAAAGCCTTGCTGTGACCCGTAAGAGTACAAGATGTGGGGGCGGCTTCTGGAGCTTTTAAGCAGACCTGTAGACCTGCTGGAAAAACAAGCTGCAGCAAATGGTGTCCTTTTCTTCTTCCTTCGGTGCAGCCCAGCACGCCTCGAGGACTGTCTCTTGGACAAGTGCTGCAGAGTGCTGTGTAATAGCAGCACTGGGTCATTTTGCAGATTCTCAAGCTGCATTTTCTCCTCTGCCCCTTTATAAGTAGCATCTTTGAGGAGCCACCTCCAAGCCTGAGTGGGAGCTGCAGCAACAGCCTCTGAATCACACTGGACTGACCATCAGAATGCTGCAATCTTGCGTAGCTGTCAGCTGCAAAGCCCAGCTCAGCTGCTCGTGCAGGTTGTGGAGCCATTTTAACTTTGGTAGTTTTTATAAAGCATATTTTTTTCCTTTTTGAAATTAGTTCTGATTCTACTTATGCCTAACTTTGTATATTCAGAGTTGTTTCTTTTTGCACCATTATGAAAGCTGTTGTCTTATAAAATGTCAATTATTTTTGATTTTCAAAGCAATTTAGTAACAAGAGGTACATGCAATCCTGATGCCCAAACAGAAGAAGCAGTCTTTGTGGCTTCCATAAGATATCTTCCTAAAATTCTCATTAAATGTGCATGAAAATTACATGAAGTATAAAGAAGATGCACTGCCATAGTTCTATGAGATATAAATTTAACATAAAATAAAGAGATTCAGTCTCAACTTCTAGGATCACATCTAAGGTGTGTCCCAGCTTTAGGAAAGGTACATTCCCCAGGGGGTGCTCACTGAGGGCCTTCTGAAGCACACTGTGGTTCTCTCTGGTTCAGATGCAGGCAGAAATCCCACCTGGTTTTCTCCTGGGGCAGAGAGAGGAAGGAGCAAGGATGTTTACCAGACCAGGAGAGCCGGAAGCACTGTCACACCCATGAGGCAGATAGCAGTGTATCTGCATCAAAACAGGGCATCTCCTTGCTGCAAGTGAAGATCTGCCTATGCTACAGGTAGATAGTTACTGAAATCATCAGACTCAGACCTCTGAAGGGCAAGGGGAGATCACATTTTGATGTGCAGGTTTGCACTGGTGTTCATAAAAGTTCTCTTATCTTATCCTGAGGATCTGTGGTGACTGATGTCAAAGGTGGCAGCATTAACAGATAAATTAGAAGAGTTTTCTGGGTGAAGGAATGAAGAGGTGAAAATAAAGATTAACTATTTCATTAGGGGGAAAACAGCAGCTGGGCTTGGAAAGCTTTGAGAGACCAGTGCAAGGGGGCTTCACTGCTTGAGCTCGTGGATTGCTTTGAGCAACCAAGGAAGGATCAGAACTCCACCATTCCTAATGTTTCTCAGCATCCCAGGAAGCAGAGGGGTGCAAGGAACCCCCACAACAGATGCTGGAGTGCCTCCAGCCTGAGATATACACATAGTATGGTTCTTGGGGTTTCCCTGTACGAGGCCAGGAGCTGAATGCGCTCATCCTTGTTGGTCCATTCCAACTCCAGGTATTGTGTGATTTCCCATCGCATGGTATTTGTGTCACTGGGTTAGGGATAGTGCTCTTGCCTTAAACGAGGTTAACATGAGATGCCCTTTTGATTCGGTGGTAACATCGGGGGGGGACGGCGGTTTTAAAACTGAGCGATTCTTGGGAGCGTCTCCCGGAGCCGGGATCGCCAGGCGCCGCTTGCGGCTTTTCCGGATAGAGCACGGCGGTGGTTTTGCCGTCACTCCTGTGCCACCACTATTCTAAGCAAGGCAGTGCGGAGCCTTTCAAATGGCGCGGCTCTGCCGTGAGGGCTTAAGTCTGCGCAGCTGCGAGAGCCGACAGCGATGCAAGAGCGGTCGCTGGAGGCGGCGGTGTCCAAGGAGCGGGCTGGCTCCTGCCTGCCCGCCCGCTCAGCTTTGCTTCTCCTGTCCCCTACCCGTGACTGCTATTGCTGTACTGTATATGTCAGCAATGCAGTTGCCCAGACTGACGAATAAAAGCAGGAAGGATCTTCTGTTTGGTATTCCAAGGCAGTTTAATCTGACTGTACTTGAAGGGGTCAAAGACCGAAAGACCCCGCACAAAGGGTGTGCATAGGATTTTATACAGAGATGGGCAGAGCTACTATGGGGCCAATAAGCTGAGGTCTCAGGGGCGGCACAAAGGAGAGTTGGGGTGCAGGGGCAAATGGGGACAGACTGAGGGAGTGGCTGAGGGAGGAGGACCAATGGGGTGTCAAGTGAAACAGAACTTTCCAGAACTGGGGTGTTAACGGGGAATGACAGGCAGGGGACTGACAGCTGGGAGGGGTGGCCAACGGGCCAACTGGGGGACAGGAATTAACATAGATTACTAATACAAGGTATTTTAGGAGGAGGTCTTCTTCTCTCCCTAAGCAGGAGACCACTGACTTGAATAGGGCTTATCCCACCAATGCACCTTCTGTTGCCCCTGTGGTAAGGGTGCATTGGCCTCCACACCCTTTCTCTTACCTGACTGGTGGTATACTTCTCTGTCTCCCTCTGCTCTTATAACTGCTGCCAGTGATGCCAAAGCATCATAGCAAGAGCTATGGCCATATTCCTTGTGTGGCTTGCAAAACCGGAGCCTTCCAAAGGCAAGCACTGGCCACAGGCTTCTGAGTCCTTGCAGGAGCAGCACTATCAGCATCAGCCTTTTCTACTTGAAATTTACACATGGTAAACAAAAGGTGATGGTGGGAGAGGAACTGGTGATGCCTATCCTAACTTTGGATAAATCCAGCTATGCAGCTCAGAGTGTAGTCTGGAAATAGAGAGGGCCTGACCACAACAGAGAAGATCCTGGGATACCTGAGCAGCATGCTGAGCATTTGGACAGGCTACTGAAGGCCTTCTGCAGGCAGAGGTAGCCTACCACTTTGTTTAGAGTATTTGTCTCATTTCTAAAGGCAAATGAAGCTTTTGATTTTTTTTGTTATCCTCCTTTCTCTATTTTTTTTGTTCCTCTGTTTTTTTGATGAGCGTGGAGGTTTTTAGCTATTTTTCTTATTGCTGCCTAGATGCTGAGCTTGGAGTTTTACTCTATTCAGAGGAGCAGGCTGTTTCATAGAGTGCTTAATTGCTGTAGTTCTGGGAATTGTTCTGGGAATTTAGAGTTTGCTTCCAGCCTGCTTCACAACTGAATGTGATGCCTCCCCATTATTGGGCTCTTCTATTAGACTTTGAAACAGTGAAACCAAAGTACTGTAAAGAGCAAAACGGATAAAAATGGAGAGCCTACTGGGAGCTGTGGAGATGTGATTGTAAATCCCTTTAAGGTAAGAAGTGACTGTAGAGCACATATATATAAAAAAAGTATGTGTACACAGTATTACTGACTGTGCTACCACTGGTAAGATTTTAGAGAAAGACCTAAAATATATATACTGGGGTTTTTTTGGCTCTTTGGACTGGATGGGTGCAGAAATCTGGTTGTATAGCATTATTAGACAACTATTAACTTCTGTAGAGATGTATGAACTTAATTCATGGTTGAAATGTTATTCATAAGAGAAAATTTTCAAAGCGTGATTATTGAGGAATGGTTATAAAATGTAATAGCAAGCAGATAGAAGTGAAAATCTTTTATAGCAGTCTAGAGGATTAGGAAATGTTCTCTTCCTTTAAATGTATTCCTTAGAATGCTTTTGAAATCTTGTAATGAATAAACTGTGTTAGCACAACTCTTTGTTTCAAAGGAAGTATTTCATTATTGCAGAAAAATTGCAGACTTGCAAAATACTTTCAACGGCTCACTGGAATGTGGAACCGAAATTAGGTTTGGAGAAAAAAGTTCATTTAGAGTTTTCTTTTTTTATTCCTCTTCCTGTTAAAGCCTTTAGTTTTAGATTGTAGAATCTGGGCTGTTTTCTCCTAACTGCTGTTGATACTCCTGCTTGGCAGGGTTTATGTGACAAAACAATTATCAGATCCAGACAAATAAATGAAGATAACTAATAAACTCCTAAACACTGAGCCCAGAAAAGCACACTTTTCTCCAAGCTTTTTGAGCATGTATTTATGGCCCTTTCTTTTGGATTTTGTGGGCAATCAATACTTAAATAAGTACTGATTTTTAGGAAGGAATTTGGAAGGAGAGAATGTTGTTGACTGAATGGGCCCAGTTTTGGGGAAGGGTTCAAGGAGTTGCTTTGGCCTTTGAGGATAACACAGTAAGGATGTCTGAGGGGGAAAAAGCAGGGGGGCGGGGCAGGAAATGGCTCTGCCTAGTTCAGGATCTTGGAGTTTCTCATCACAAGGGAAAAAAGATTGATTTTTCCTGATAGTTAAGCATTTCATCAAAAGCTTATTTGCTTACCAGCCATTTTCCTTTGTGACATAATTGTTAAATATTGCCTCAGAATGCTGACAAATTGGAAAAACAGCTTTTTCCTCTTAGAAGCCAAGAGTTCAGAAATCAAGGAGTTTCACCTTCATCTTCCTTTGCACCTTTGTGTGATAGAAATGTACTTGGGGAGGCCAGGTTATGCTTAAAAGGAGTTTGGCATTCAGCAGCTCTGCAAATGAAGTTACCTTATTTGTGAGGAAGAGATACAGGTCTTTGGTTCTAGTAGGAACTACATGTTGAATTTTTGGAGGAAGATCTAATGAATTCTCTCAGTTGGCAACTAGAAACTGCTGAAAATGTTTGTTCACATGCCAGAGGTATATGGGATGCTTAAGAGGTTGATGTTTGTCCCAGAACACTTCCAGTTGAAACGTTGTTCCCCTCCTCTGACATGGAAGCTTTGAGTTTGCTCTGAGAAACTACAAAACATAGTATGGACAAACATCTATGTGTATTAGTATATTAACTACTTGAATAGTTAGCGCCTGCCAATTTTCTTGGTGTAGTGTTAATTTCTAGATTAATGATACACAGCTAGCCACTTTTTTTCTAAGGCAGCTTTAGGAATAATTTCTATTGTGCACCTTATTATTAAAAAGAATTTCATAAAGCCCACCAGAGAGCAAGAGAATATAATTCTATATTTTATGTTCTGTAGACTTAAAAAGCCTCTAATTTGCTTTCTCCTCCTCAGTGATTTCTGAATTATTTTGTACCCAGAATACCTGTAAGGCTTTGGTTGATTATTATTATGTGGTAAGAACTGAGTAATCAATTGCTGGGTTCCATTAAGCATAGAAAATATAAAAATTCATTGCTTTTTATTTTTTAAATTTTTGTTTCCAGTGTTATCTCCACTTTTATTTACTTGCAAGTTGTTTTTTTTCCCTCCACTAAGGACAAACAGAAAACTTCTCCTTTCATCTTCAGTCTCTCTGATTTATGATAAATCTAGTTTCCTTCGGCCTGGCATTTGCTTCAGCAGGCAGTCTTCTTCAAGTACCACCCTGATTGATGTATAATCTTTGATATCTTCCATTAGCCTCCAGGATCACTAAGTTCAAGGCCCTCTTGGAACCTAAGGAGCCCTGCCGAGGAACTGAAGACCTTCAGAGTCCTTGGGGTGATTGACAAGGTAATTCTTCAGTGTCTCTTCAAGAATTCAGTCATAAATCGACTGCATGCTGACATTTTGTCTTTGAAGCTGTGGATCTTAAGGATATGAAACAAAAGGGGAAAATGACTCAAATGCATCTGCACTTTAAAATAACAAAAGTAGAAGAAAAAAAGGCTTTTATCTAAGCAATTCATGTAAGGTCATGCAAAATGTATTTGAGCTAAAGGGTATGGTACATGTTTGGTAGCATTCAATAGGATGAGGCCTGTTTTTCAAAAATGAAATCATGGTTGCTGTTCTGGGGTAAGGACAAGTTGATGTGTTTTCAGCTGAACAATCTGGTGGATACTTGAAATATAGAAGGGTGGAAATTCTTACTTTTGAATTCTTACTTGAAATGGGAACCGGGGACACACATGACTGTTCTCCTTCCCTGAGAATTTGGAATTGAAATTCCTTGCCAAGGCAGAGATTCAGCAATGAAGCCAAGCTTATTTTTGAGTCATGCAAATAATATCTTCCAAAATCCCGGGATAATACCCGTCTGTAAACAGTAAAGGACCATACGGATTTTTTTGCAAGCCTAATTAAGAGACTAGAAGAATTGTTGGGTTGTTTTGATAATGCTGATTAGTTACCACCTTAGCAAATACTTTTAAGATGATGTATTATTCAGCAGCGTGACAGTGGCTAATGCAGACTGTAATGGCTCGTTTCCTTTTTGCTGTGCCAAATCCCTTGTGCCTTTTGATAGTTCCTTATGTAGTCCCTGGTTTGTGCATGAGTTACTGATGCATGGTCAATTTATGCATTTGTAACGTGCATCGAAAACCTGTGGCTCATCCCTTGAGGTCTGTATTTCTTGGTTTCTTTTTCTTGTTGGACTGAACCTAGCTATTGGGACTGGTTTTTGTTTCTCTTTGCCTCTTTTGTTGTAATTGTGTGCATAAGTTGATAACTTCTCCTCAGAGGGCTGTATGCATTAGGTATTATGGTTGTTTTTATAGCACACAAGGTTTTCTAAGCTCTGACTTCGTATTCATTGTGTCTTCTTTCCTCAGTTGTAAGTACAGAATTTAGCCTGTATTTCACTCCATATACATATCAGAGACACATTGGAAAGAACACCTATCTGTAGCACCTGTTAGTAGGTGCTGAATTAGTAACCACTAAATGGGTGCAGCGTGCACGGATTTTGTGAATTAGTCTGACAGAGTGAGCCTGCAGAAATGTTGGAAATGGATCAAGAAAAACTTTCTCAGTATCTCCATTCTTGTGTAAAGATAACGAACAGCTACTGGAAAAGATACTTGATCAGAATGAAGCTTTTGGAGCCCTTGGTGGAACCAGATCTCCTTAGTTCTCTCTGAGCAGGTTCAGTATGTGTCCCAGGTGTGAGCTGAACATGTCCAGATCTTTGAAGCAGAGTTGGGAAGAGTCAGGATTCTAATGATAACAAAAATACAAGGTTCTCAGAGTTGGAGATGTATGCAGGAGTAGCAGGCCTGTGCATACAGCTGGAATGCTCCTGAGTAAACACTATCATAGGGCTCAGAGTTCACATTTAATTATTGTGGAAAAGAGAGTTGTGTTCTTTGCTCTCTGTGTTACTACTTCCAGATTCTCTTGTCACAATCTTAGCCTTATTCTGAGTATGCTGCTTTTTATCATATTTTTCTAGGAGCTTGTAAAGTTGTGAGGCAAATGAAAACCTGCTCCAAGCCCAGAGAATATTTTATTTGGTTTTATAATGCATGCACAAAATGCATGTGAATATGAAGCAAAAGTGTGCACATGTATCTGTGGGCTGGAGATGATGCCTCTGCCTCTGATTCAAAGCACCATCTCCCTTCCTTCCTCACCATCACTGTCATTTGCCTCCTTCTCTGCTTCCATGTGCCCTAAAGCTCACATCCTGGACAAATCCAATCAATGTGTAAATATCCTTGCTGGAGCCAAGTAGATGACAGAGCATGCTTGTTCCTGAAAATGGATTTGATTTTCAGGGCCAGCATTGAAGATGCCATGCTTTTGGGCACAAGGCTGTAACTGATTCAGCATCATACATTTTTGCCTGAAAATAATCTTCCATTCTAACCCTAAGGTAGCTGCTTTGGTTCCAGCAGAAAATGGGTGTGTGAGTAGTGATGAGCCGCTGGCATTGTAACTGCTGGCTTGACTAACCCCGTGCAAGACTGGCTTAAACAGACTGACTTAAAAATGGTGTTGGTTGGTTTGCAGACTTGTTCTCCCGCTGCTGAAGCCCAGAGTGGTGTCTGCCTGCTATAGTGCTGCCTCGAGAAAACCAGCTGTTAACCTTCCCTCATTCAAATGCTGAAAGATTCAGTGCTTTCCCTTAGAGTAATGTCACTCTTTGTTCTTCTTTTGAAGCCTCTTGAAGTGTTTTGAATTGGCTTCATTTTCACAGACAAAATGCTTGTTGCTACCTGAAAGTCTGGGTTTTTCAAACTATTTTAGACTAGGCAGAATGATTAGATATTTAATTTCAGCCTAGTTTATTCCCAGTGTGCAATCTTTCTTTCCCTGTCTGCTCTTTCACCTTCCTTGTCACCTCAATAATTCTTGTTGCATTGACCCTTTTCTGCTAAATCTGAGAGAGTTAGAGATCTTAGCATTATTAAACTCCGTAAATTATTGTGAAAATTCAGGGAAGAATTCCCATATCTGTCTTGCCTCCCATCCTTCTGCTTTGCTGTCATGCAAAGGCTGTAGTATAAATCTGACTATTTTAGTAGACCAAAGAGGACTTAACATTTTGCTTGAGGAAACCGTTCCTTTTTTTGAGTTCTGCTACTGCTGTGTTTGCTCACTTCATGGTGTCAAAAGTTAACAGGTATTTTATATGTTTAATATGTAAAGAGCCTGCCTGTGAGTAGGTTTCTGAAAATAGAGGTGTAATCTAATTGTAAAGGTGGCTTTTGTCCTGCAAATGTTGTGGAATTTGAGGTGCTGCTGCTGTTTGGGCAGCAAAGTTCTTATTAGTGTTACCTGAGGTCCTGCATTGGAAACAAATACCTAAATATTGTAGCTGTTGTTATCATCAACCACGAATGATCAATTATTTTATCAGCTTGTGTACCTTAAAGTAGAAAACTTCTTTTTTGGAATAGGAAAGAGTTTTGCTTTCAAAATTTGCCTAATTAAAAATCAAGGTTGCAGGTTCTATGCTGAGTTTCTGCCCTAGGCAAATCTTTCCTTTGAAGCTACAACCGGCCCCTAAAGAAACGACTTTGTTATGGTGCTGCTGGATACCTTCACAATGCTGTTTCAAACCCAATTTCTTATTCTTTAGAACCCTCTGTTATTTAGATTAATTCAATTTAAAGATTCATCTTGAAAGCAGAGTGCATTAAGTAATAACTATGCCTCTGTAACCAATGGCTGTCTTTTATGTCTCTTCTATCCCCTCTCCTGGTCCCCCATCAAGGCTCACTCTCAGTATTGGCACTGGTGTGGCTGTGTTCAGTTCTTCCACAACTGTCCCTACATTTTGAGCTTGTAGTTCAATACAGTGTTTGTTAAGTTTTATTATGAAACCTGATAAAATAACATACTCTCATCAGGGCCTTGTGCTAAAATTGTTTTGTGAGTTTCTGAGATAAATAACACTTTTTAGAAAATGGAAGCAATTCTGTTAATTGTGAATATAGGGGGTTTTTTGTGTCTCTCGTGCTGTTGTGAGAAGTCCTAACTCTGGTGGTTGTACATTTTGGTGAAGTGACTTTAAATTTATGCAGGAGAACCAAATCAAAATTATTAATTATTTACAAGGCATGATTACTACTTGTCTGCTTAATGAGTGAAAGTGCAAAAAAGCAGAAATATGTAGAATATATGTCAACTTCATGTGCATAATCTGCAGACCCAGAGCTGAATTCAAACAGGTTATGGCAAGTTCTAATGAAATTTAATCAGAGGGGTAGGAGGAATATGCCCTTCTTATGGCAGCACATGTGGTGTTGTGCATGAATAAGAGACATAGCTGACTGTGTCCTGTTAGTGTTTGTTAGTCACTTAAATATTCAGCCTTTTATTGTGAGGTGAGATTAAAGACTGTTGCAGCTGTGCAATTGAGTTGACTGTAGCAGATGTTTTCTCTCCCTTGGCTCTCAGGTGCGCTCTGTTGAGCATCTTTAGATCATCTTATGGATTTGAGTAAGTGGCTGCGTGTGCCTGAGAGATGGGGGGGACAGAAGCTGTAATGTACATGCAAACAGGACACAATGGAAAATAGCAGTGGCAAAAGGGTTGAAAATCTGAAACTGCGTAATAATAGTAACTATTCATACACATAAACTTCTAAGAGCTGGTTTTATGTTTTGATAACATTTTAGTTTCTTAACTGGCTTGCCAAGTCCTACAAAACCAAATCAACTGCAGAGTTATTGTGAAAACTGATTCCTTGGCTCACTACCTTCCTTTCCGTACTGCTGTGGGATTATTCCTAAACTACAGTCAGGTTTCAAGCCCCAAGTAACAAAGCTTCCTCAACTTTAAAACGTAGTTTCTCTGCCAGCTAGAGAGAGTCCTGTCCCTTCTTCCCTGCCCTCAAACACCTGCCACTTATTTTCCTGAAATCTTTCCATTTACACAAATCTGAACATTTCTGAGTGTTTGTTGTTGTAACCCTTAGTTTCTCTCTAGCTTCTTTCTTGTTTGTCTAACTAAAATTTCTTTTGATTTGAGTGGGACTTGGTAAAGTAATGCAAATTTTGCCGTTGCTTTTATAAAAAAGAAGTTACATTGTTGGACATTCTTCTTCAGGCTTTATTATATGTATCTTCTGGCCTTCAGAGAGAAATAAATTATTGCGATAGTTTCTTTTAAGCAGAAATTATTTAAGTTTATCTTCCTAACTGTTACTAAGTTGCTTAGTACATAATTGGTGCCAGGCAATTACTCTGGGATGCTGGTGGCATTTCATATTGTAAAATGCTTTCACTAGTAAAACCTGCCAGATATATTTTCTAGGTTAATATTTCACCATTTGTGATTTATTGGCCACTTTTTAATTTATTTTAAGAAAATGGACTTTCCTCTCTGTTACCAACCAACTCAGAGTATTTAAAAATTCAAATTTGAATATATGCTGCTTTCTTAGCATTTTCATTATTTAAAGCTGTACCATTTGTCTTATAAGTACACTATTATTGCAAGTCATAGAATATACGGACTGTAAGTTCCTTAGAATAATGGTCTGAAAGGAGGAATAATTGCAAGCTGAAGATAATTCATATTGCACAGGTACAAGGATAAGGAATAATCACATTTTTCATACATATTAGCCAAAGGTAATCTCTTTGTGTAACGACAGAGGGAGACGAGTGAGAGTGCGGGTGGTGTAATCTGAAAAGTGACAAGAATAAATCTGTGTTAAGTAGATCTTTTAATCCTGGTAGCCTTGTGACAGCCGGCACAGCTGAGGAGAGTGGGAGGAATCCCACCCCTGCTCCTGCCCATCAACACAGCCGTGTTCTGAGTGCAGCACCCAGCTGTGCTCCAGCCCCAGCTGAGATTTTCTTGCAGTCCCAAATACTCCTGCCTGGGATCGGGTGGACGACTTGTCTCATTCCTTGTCATGTGTCACTACAAAAAAAATCCTAGGTGATCATCTGATACATATTCCAGTTTGTAGGACTTTTGCTAGAGTATCTATCCTATGATAAGGGTACATTTGTTTAGCACATAAGGACCAAAGTTAATAGGGGGCCCACTGGTGACAATATTACATGATGCGTTTTCAGTTTAGAGCAGCAATTTAATAACAAAATGGAGCTGATTTTAAAGTAATCCCTTAGCTGTGGTTTGGCTTGGAAACCTTTCTGCTGTCTGGAACTGCAGCAAGAGATCCTATTCCATTTTCTTTGATCAGGCACGAGCTATTTTTCAGTTGTGTTAGTGAACTTAAAGTTGCATTTTTGTAAGCAAATGTGTTGACATGTTTGTTTTGATTAGTGATAAAAGCTGCTCCAGTAAATAAAAAGCACACGTATGTCCTGAAAGAGTGGAGACTAGGAAAAAAATCAGTATGAGATGGTGGGCAGGAGAGAAGGGAGGGGGGAAAATATCCCAGAAAAGAAAGGGGAGCTGGGGAGGCAGATGTGTGCAGTGTGACAGAATTTGTGTGTTAGTGTTAAAGCCACGGTAGGAGAGCAGCACAGTTTAGAGCAGTCCTCAGCTCTCCCAGGGCTGTCCCCTGTGACCTTGCTTAGGTGCTCGGTGGGGTGACTGATGGCTCACCATGCTCTTTTTTCCTGGTGACTTGCCTGTTGCCTGCCCCTGGGTCTGTGCTCCCCCTTATGCTGACTTCTGCAGTATTCCTTCAGTCTCTTATCTCAGGGCTTTGATGCATATGTTCTGAAGGTGGCCACCGTGACTTTGGGTGGCAGCAGATGGTAAACCTTCAGGCTGCCACCGGCTATACTGGTGTTAAGTTGGAAACTTAACGTTTGATGAAGAATCAGTAGTGCATATGAAAGAGCTTTTACTGCAGAAATATCTTTTAATTAAAAAAAAATTAGCATACTGAAACATTTGCTAATTTCTGTGCATTTAAACGATCTTAAAATGAACTGTTTTCTTAAAGCTAGACTATATTATTTACCAGGCAGGTTTTATTTTATTTTTCTCCAATTAATTGTACCTACTATATTGAATTGAATTATTTAATTTATTTTCCTCTAAGCTGTTGGATACACTGTAAATCAAATCTAAGAAGCTAATTTTTTTAAGTAGCTGCTGTCAGCATCAGAATTAACCCCTGACTTAGGAAAAAAAAAAAAAAAAAGAATTCCCAAGTAAGAAATCGTGTTTGGCGTCATGGAGGGGTACTGCTATCTGCACTTTACTGAGATGCTGTCATGCAGTGCTGCTGCATTCACTTGTTTTTTGGGATGTGCCTGAGAGCTCCAGTGCTTGTACAGAATTAGGATGTCTGTGTTGCTGAAGACACTTATTTACATTAGATATTCATTTGTGGTAATTGCTATTTGTATGTCAGGGTTTTTGGCCATGCTGAGGTTGCCATCAGTGCAAGAAAATAGAGAAAGAATGAGTAAGCAACAGTGCCGTAAGAGCCACCGTGATACGTGGACCTTGACTCTGTTCGTCCATTAGTATTACAAATAGGATTTTGCCTTGTCTCCTTTTGTGTCACAGTCGAGTTGCTCAGTGCCCAGGAGTGCCCTGCTGTGCCTTCCTCTCCCTCCTCTCTGAGACAGGATGCTGGATGTTACAGCCGACAGCTCGTTGTTAGCAGATACTAAATACTGCAACTTACACGGTGAAAGAGGTGATGTCAGCTTACGTGAGCTAGAAGCAGCCTAATCTAATGCCAGCATCTCTGTATGATCTGCTCTGGAGAACAACAGAGTTCTCTCCTAGGGAATACTCTGTGGAATCGTGTTTTGTCCCGTCGTGCCATTAAGGTAGGGACTTGTCACTTTGCATTTTAAAAAGAAATCTTAGCATTACAGAAGCACTTTTGCAACGGGAGAGAAGTGTGAAGGAATTCAAACAGGAGACTTGGTGTACTGCCGTCTCTAAATTGGCTGTAAAGCATGAGGTGAGGAGAGTGAGTTGACACGTGGGTCAGTGGCAGGGGTACAGTTGTGCCCTTCTGCAGCAGCGTTGTAATGCATCCGAGAGCCGCTGACGTTTCTCAGCCCTGGGAGAGTCATAAAAACTCAAGCAAATAATACTTGTGACCCTCTCTTTCCTGGACTTACCCCTTCCTGAAATAGTCTTCTGATAGCAACTTACCCATTCATGTAGTCCTTTAATTATTTGGGAGAATCTGGTTAAACCACATCTTTGTAATCACGCATGCAGGCTGCTTTCCCTTGAAACAAGTTTTTGATTTGGTGGGCCCATGTAAAGTCTGCAGTCTGCCAGGGCCAAATGGACCATCACTACACGAATTTCTGAAGTTACTTCCAAAGGCTCTTTCTGGGCTTTTTGGAGTCCCTTTTGAGGTAAACAGTCTTGCTGAAAGGTTGGTGCTGAATCAACAAAGAAATAATTGTCCCTAAAATAAATTGGAGCTGTAAATGAGGTGCTAATCACTGGGGGAAGGTATGATGCTTGATGGGAAGCAAAAAGAAAGGAGCTGGTTAGTTGGACCGGGTAGTCCATGTAGGTAGCTAACCTCAAAGGCATGGGGATATTAGCTGTTGTTATTGCAGGTGTAAAACTGTAGCTGCAGCTTTGGTGTTGATGCAGCAATATCCCAGCAGATGAAGTTACCCTACAGGGACCTGCTGTCTGCTTTATTGGTGTTAGTGGTCGTCGTTCTATACCCCAACTTACTCAGTAATCTCTTCTGTTGCACCATATGCTAATAACAGCGCTGATAAGCAAGTGTGAAAAATGAAAGGGAGGAATACATTAATTGTATTTGTGCAATAAGGTATGCTATCAAAGGTAATTATTTCATGACAGTTTTAGTTATAGCAGTTGTTTTATCATGGAATAAAAGATGGCTTTAGGAGCCTTTTATTGGAAAGACAATTGTATCAAATTAGTACCAAATTAGATTTTTGTCTTTATAAAGGTGAGCAAACCCATGAGCAGTTTTTAAATTGGTGTCTTCTACTCTACAAATGAACAAATCCTGTTTGAGGGTTAAAGAAGCTATTATTCTGTCCTTTATGCTGACAGCTTCATTACTGATTGGCCTACTGTTGGTATTAAAAAAATGTTTGGCTCCTTATGATCTTTGCGCATGCAACTATAATATTAATACAGACCACGGAACTGTTCATTAAGAAGTGACTTTAAATGAGGTTGATGCTTGTAAATCTGGAGAGATACAGATGTTAAATGCTGCCATTCCTTTTCATATACAGCCGTATGGCTAATAATTTCCAAGTGGCTAAAGCTCTTGTTAGCAAGAGTGCTGGTGTGTTAAGAATGGCCCTATAAATAACTTTAAGAACTGAAGTTGAAGGTGCTTCTTTTAAAGACTATTGTTAACTAAACATTATTGCCAAACAGATGGAAAGCATTCACCAGCCTGATGTTTTTAGGTCTAATTATATTATCGCCAGTCCTGTACGGCTCAGTTGAAGAGGTGTATCCAGAGGCCAATTTATAATCATTTAGCTAACACCTGTTTGGGAGATATTGACAGTCAAAGGGCACATTTAAAAAAAAAAATCACATATGTTCTCGTATTTATTGCCTCAATGTGAATAGTGTCTAGTTGCAAACAAACTTGGGAGAAGAGGAAGGAAAGTGACTGTAAATACATAGATGTTTCCAACTAATTTTTATCTTCTTTTGGCACCTCTTGTAAAGTGGCTTTTATTTTCCTCTTGTTCTGCTGGTTTTCTTTGGTTGGTTGGTGTGGTTTTGGGTTTTTCTTTAATTTTAATTTTAGGCGTTTTGGTTAAACAAGGATAACAAAAACAGTTTTACAGTTGTTATTTATTGAGCTGGTTTTCACTGTTTCTAGAAGCCCCAGGTAAGAGGCCTAAAAAGTTGTTTGGCAAACTCAGTGGTTCTGGGCATACTTTTGTTTCCTTACCATGCCCTTGACATGGAAACTGTGTATCATTTCTTTGATTCCTTTGTCAAAAAAATCTCAGTAGCACCAATTTCTGTTGCTTTCCCCTCCCCCCGCCCCGAAGATACAGAAAAACTTTTAAAATTGGCTACAACCCTAGTAAAAGAGGAGGTCTTTGAGATGAGGAAGAGTCTGTAATTTTATTTGTTTTGGTGAAATATGGTGAGAGAGAAATTATTAGAAAAGACTTCTCCTTCTCTTGTTTGAGATGCAGTGGAGAGAGAAGTAGGTTTTGAATGCTGCCATCCCAAAGAGCAAAGGTTTCTTGCTTTCAGAGCCATCAGAGCATGGCTGCATTGCTGCCCCTTACAGCAGGGAGGTAAGGGAGGCTGTGCATAGTGGTGTCGTTCTGCCAGCTGATGAAGCCATGCTGCTCCTGACATGTCATTCCTCTGCAGAAAGTCTTTTTGGATGCAGGCTGATTTGGTCTTCAGTGCACCTTGTCTGTTCATTTGGAGTTGTTGCATCTTGTCCATTAAACTCGGAGTTTGGTAACCCCAGTGCCAGCATGGGAAAGAAGCCCTTTAGGAGTTTGATTTTGCAGCCTAAATGTTTTGGTATAACTGTATGTGAATATTTATGCTCGAAGTTTGCAATGTCTGCTGTAAATAAACAGTGGGGGCACGCTCTTTTTCCTAGAGGAGGATTGAGCTCGTGCTCGTGCTGCTGGTGTGGCTGTCTTGCAGCTGGTGCTTTTCAAGCACATCTGTGTTCTCAGAGGTTGAAAACAGTTAATTCCTGAACTGGGTGACTTGAAGGCAGAGGGTTCCAGATTTCTAAAGGTGCAGTTTCCTAAATGTACACATATATATTTTTGTTTGTTTTGTTTTCAACACACAAACAAGCTTGCTAAGAGTGTAGTTGCTATTCAGTGCTCCTCTCATTGCTGCGTTTAAAGTGCTTTCAGTAGAGGTGATGCACTGCTAACAGAGATGCTCTTTGCAGCTGTAGGTGTTCTTCTCTCTGCAGCAAACCCATCCACACTTCTCTCTCTAAATAAATCCTCTTTTTTTGTTGTTACCCTAATTTTAGATCTATATCCCCAGTAATTTCTTCGCTTAAAAAAAAAGACTGGTTATCAAGTCTGTATACTGCAGGGGTTAATTTTTAAACTGCTTATCTCACTGTTTTTGTAAGAATATTCAACATTAAATTTAAGCACTATGTTTTGTTAGCTTACACATGTGAATTTTAAATATTTCTCTGAATATTTTTTGCTTAGGTTTTGCTTGTAATGGACACTAGAACACAGCAGACTTTTATATTGAAGGTTAGTAAAATCTTTTATTATTTGTTAATAATCTTTTATTAACACCTCCTAAATTACACCACCACACAAAGATCAATTTGTATGTAATTTATAGAGGTATCCCTGCAATATATTGTTATTATGGTAATACATATTAAGTGCCCTGGAATTCTTTTTGTCAGTATTTGGTTGCACTCCCTTCCTTTCTCTCTAACCTCCTGAGTGCTCAGATGTGCTGGTTTAGTCACCTGAGTTGCCTCTGGTTATTGAGGCCAACACCCTCACAGGCTTTGGTAAAGAATCACAGATTTAATGTGCTGCTTAACTCAGGACTGCTGACTAAGGTGAAAATTCTCCTTAATCTGAGCACATCCACTGCACTTTGTGTTTGGTCTTCTTTAGCTGAAGAATATCCTCCTGGCCAAAGTAGCTTCTGGATGACATGTATGACTGGTCTTCTTCAAATTTGTTACCTTATGTTTTACATCAATAGTCTGAGATAACTGAGTGTAATGTTCCTAACCAATGACATTTATGAACAGTTAGTTGGTCAGAATAAAGTTTTTCACATTACTCTTTTATGTTTCAGAAAGTATTCAGATCAAGACCCCCCCAGTATGCTCAGAGCATCTGTTATACTGAGAATTAGTTCTGAGTGGTTTTTTTGTGGCCATTTACTTCAGGCTCCCCTTGACATGAATTCCACTGCTAATGGCAGGAAGGATGGAAAAAAAGCTGTGTCCCAAACACCATGCTCTAATTACTTGTTAACATTTTGTAACTTTGCTTCAGATCTGGCTGACAACCCACCTTAGCTTTGTGCATCGGCCTTTGAAATTGTATGTGCAGGATACAGCAAACCTACTTGTTTCTCAGAAAGGTTCATTTGTGAATGTTGTATATTAGAACCTCACATTATCTACTGGCAGATAGGGTAACATTGAATTTCCCATGTAACTGCCTATGTTTATCAATATTGTAATAGGTCACATTATTGACATAATTTTTTTCTCTTTCTCTCTCCCCTCCCTTTCACCCTCTCACATCAATTTTTTCACTTCTGGCAACTTCATCCCTGCGCTACCTCCCAAAAATGATTGCCTCTCAAGGAGACTAATCCTTTCCTTTCCTTTTTATTGAGGTGGTTGTTGTCTTTAGTAAAGTAAAATGGAAACGTGAGGATTACCTGTGAGACTAAGGCATTCTTTTGTCTTTAGGACTTGAATTGAATTTTTTAATAGTGTCTTTTGGTCACACGCAAAAATAAAATTTTAAAAAAAGGTCACAGGGAAATAACTGAGTGTCATCCTGATGACTTAGTTTGAGAGAGATTCTAATAAAAACATTGACCCATGTAATTGATTTTAATGGCAGCTTTGTGCCATCTTCTGTTCTCTGGAAATGCGCCAGATGCCATCAGCACAGCCTCGGGGGACCGAGGGGCATAGAGCAGCAGATGAGTGGTTTCTCTGAAGCCCAGAGTAACTCGGATAGATTAGTTTGGTTGATAAACACAGAGCACAGCAGGCTCCAAAGGCAACTGAGGGTACAACTGACCTTTTTGTTCTCTGTCAGGGTCTAAGGAAAAGTAGTGAGTGCAGCAGGAGCAGAACGACCATCATCCCCCGCTGCGTGCCCAACATGGTGTGTCTGCACAAGTACATCATCTCCGAGGAGTCTGTCTTCCTTGTGCTGCAGCATGCAGAAGGTTTGTCTCTCGTTTAAGCATGTTGTTGCAAAGAGTCAAAGGTTTTCAGTTGTAATCAATGGTGCACTTCATTGTCAAATTAATCTCTCATATGTCCAGTTAAAGTATTTTTAGTGTGCCAGGAAGATGTCATGTAAGACACCTCACTCCATTCCTCTGTCCCTTCCCCTTTTCCCCTCTCATTCTGCAGTGGATATGATTCCTGCTTCAAATGGGCTCAAATCCTGATGGGTTAGTCGAATTGTAGCAATATCGAAAACGTCTGTTTATTTTCTACAGGAGAGGGAGTGCTTTGACTGCAAAAACTATCTGCATTATTTACAGTTATCTCTCAGAGATAAAGTCTTTGGCTACTTTCATAAACTTTGACTAGTACATCTTTTTAGCATTTCTAGTTAAAAAGACAAGTATTTGCACAAGAATTTAATAGCTCTGCTAAAAACCACGAACATTTGCCTGTTGGTTAATATTGCACTGCTCTGGATTTTTAAGAAAATAGCTAGTGGCATCACACAGGAGTTCAAAGCAGAACCACAGAGTTGTGCCTTCAAACTATTTATAAAATTCCTGTTAAATGTACAGGGAACAGGTGGCACAAAATAATTACATTTTGATTTTTTTGTCTAACACCTGGATTTAAATATTCCCTAAATGTAATGACCCATATTTGTTTAGAATGAGTGCAGAATATAAATTTTGGGATTGCTAATAGTTCTTTTTTTTAGGAAATGTTAATAACTCAGACAGAATGGATGATATGAAGGAACTAAGCTGACTGATAGAGAAGATAATTTTATTACATTGAATATTATTTATTTTTTCATAATAACTTAGATTTTGGTTTTTCATGAACAATTTGTCATATAAGGCCATTTAAGGTTAGCTTTGCAATGGGAATGACTGTTTCTGCAATGTGTGACTTGGTTTTGCCATGAGCACTGATGCATGAAGAAAAGCCTCACATTACAGTAGTGCCTGTTGGTGATCTTGGGAGTGCTACCTTTCTCGAGGTGTGTGTGTAATAATACACAGGATAATTGGGAGATTCTCACCTGACCTGCAATCTCCATAGAAACTGGTAAATTTTGTTCAGAAAAAAGTATTTTTAAAAACTCATAACCAAAGAAACCCTAAAACAAACAAAAAACTGCTCCCACGACCCTTGTCAGATACCAACTGCCCTTAAGGCTAGCATAATTACATAATTTAAAAAACTCTTCCTAATATTTCTGCAGTTTCTGAAGTCCTACAGTTTTGCTCTTCTCTTTAGGAAGAATGTTCTTACTCAAGACAGATGGAAAAGTGAGTGGAGTAGTAGTGGAATTTCGTGGGAGAAGTGGTCACATGTAAGAACAAAAATTTTAAGGAAGGCCTAATGTGAGCAGTTGACAAAAGTGATCTCCTGGAAGTGTTAATTCTATTGTGATAATAGTGAGAAAAATAGAGACATTGCTTGATCAGAACTCTTTCATTTTCCTGAACCTACTGTCTGGGCTCAGAAAAGGCAAAGGGAGAGGAAGAGTGATATATTCTGTTGTAAAGAGGGGCAGCCGGGGTACACAGTGATGAGTAAATTGCCTGAGAATATGTACAATGAGTGTATTGCAGGTGCAGGGCCTGATCCCAAATCCTGAACTGGGGCAATGGCCAGTGCACCTCACCCTGTCCTATGAGACTGATGCTGGAAAGTGACTCAGGAGAAAGGCTTCCAACTCTGTGTGAATGAAGGATAAATAAAAATAGGGTTAAAGTTATGCTGCACTATGTGCAGAGACTAGTCTTGCTCATCCCACTGATGATGGTCTTGATCAGATCATTCTTACGTTAGTAGCACTCATCCTTTAAACTGCAAGAATAATAATACCAGGAATCCCTATAGACAAACCTATCTTAAAATTTTGTCCATCTCAGATGAGATATAAATAGAGAAGGTGCTTGTAGTTAATGTTGGAAAAGGATAAAAATTTCTAAGTAATTTTTAAGTAATAGTCTCTTGAAATTTTATTTCATGACTTTATGAAGGCTCTAAATATTCATACTCCAAGTAATTCTGTTCCAATAAGAAAGAAGATTCTGCCAGTCAAATTCATAAGTGGTGCTGATTTATGATGCCTAGGTATGTTAGCTACACCATTGTGAGTTTGAAGGGTAAAATATTAATTTAAATGGGCAGTGGCTCATATTGTAGCAAATTCAGAGGTTTTAATGTTATGAATGGCCAATATATGTTTGCTAAGCTGCTCAGTTTCCTGTTTGTAGTAGATTTTAACTGTATTATTAAGTACAGCACTATTGGGTTTTGTATGGAATTCTGCAAGCTTGACCACAGACTCAAGAAGACTTTGCTTGTTTGTGTGTTTGTTTGTTTTGGTAAGTCATGACAGTGTTGCAGGCCCCAAATCAGTGAGTGAGGTCTCAGGTTCTCTTACAGATTTTTCTCCAGACCACAGTGAGAAGCTTCAAGGATGCATCAGAAGCACAAAAGTCCATAAAGTTATCTTGTAGCTTTGTTGGAAAGCTCTTGGCAAGTTCTAGTGTGGGAGAGAGCCAATCTGATGTTAATAAGGCCTCGCTTCTTCCTGGCACTACTAACTACAGAAATTTTAGAAACAGATGCTTCAAAAATAGGCTAGGGGGCTTCCATGGGACATCAAAGTTTAAGTGGCTGTTAGAAGCTGTCAAATCTCTTTAAGCATAAACAAGCTGGAGTTCCTATCAATCTGGAGAGCACTCAAGAAACTTCCTGCTGAAGAGGCTTGCTGCACACAGCAGTTGATAGACAACACCATGGTAGCGCTCTGGCTTGTAAAGCTGGGGATTTGTTGTTAGGAAAGGAGATAATGCTAACTGTAAATATTTGACAGCAATCACAAAATGTAGGAAAGGTGATACGCTCCTTGGCAAGTGACTTTTTCAGGAGGCTGCTTTGGAATAATAGCTTTTACTCCAAGTGCTTTGGGAAGTGGGAGCTTTGCCTAAACTAGCAAACTTTGCGGCAGAGATTCACCAGCAGCACTGGAAATACAGGACTGCAGATACAGGACTCTGGTGCTTGTAACTACTGTCATGTTAGAGATTAGGCAGGAGATCAGCTTCCCATTCATGTGGAGCTGCAGCTCCACTGTGGCTGCCATTGGGATGCTGGGGAATATTGTTGTTGTACTGTGGCAGTGCCTGCATGTCTGCTTTGCTTTTGGCCTAGGAACTGTGCAAGCCTCATTTTATGTAGCCATTGCATTTAACATGATGGAGTTTACCAGTAGGCAAGTCTCTGTTCAAAAGGAGGATGGTGATTCTTTGAAAACCATGAAATTGTTCCTTTTCCAGCAAGGAAGGCTATTAATTCTTATGAGGTGCATGGTTTAGGATTGATACTCCTGGCCTTATGCAAATTCTTATGCAGTGATGTAGAGAGTTGGGCTCAGTTTTGGAGAATAATTCAAGCACATGTCTTTCAGTACTCTGTTTTCCTTCCCTATCAGATTACATTTACTGGGAAGCCTGGGTTGTTCACTTTGACTTTGTTTGGGATTTCCTAAATACAGTGGCTGCTGCATTCTTAGCTGAATTCCAGTTCTCCAAGAATTGGAGTACTTCATCCTTGGGAATAATTTCATGAGCCAAGCTAGTAAAAGCTATTGATTTATTTTGGAATAGGTCTCCTTAGCCAGCCAGTCTTTCAGAACGTGACATTGAAATGGGAAGTGTCTGAGCACTGGGTGAGGAAAAATCCAACTGGTCATGAATTTTTCTAGTCGTCTGGAACAAAAACATGTTTAGGAGACTAAATTTGCTGATCTGTTAGGTTTCATTTTATCCTGTCATATATACTATATAGTCTCTGTATTTTCTTTTTGGTGTTTCTGCATCAAGTGCTATTAATAAAATAGCTGCAGAAATGTTTGAAAGAATATAAAGGATTCCTAGTCAGCTTCATCTCTTGGTCACTTTATGCTGAATTTCCTGTTAATTATTTTGGACACCTACCTTTTTAGATTCTGCCTCTAGAAGCAGAGGCATAAGCTCCAGAATGCTGAAAATATGGTTAAGTATGGCACTGCTAGTAAGAAATTTTTCATTGAATAACTGTTGAAGAATGTAGAACTTGATGATTTTCATGTGCTTTTAAAGCCAGAAAGATTGAACTGGACTGGCTGTAGAATCAGTTCATGGTAGAAGAAAACAAACTTAATAATTAGTTATGTTAATAATATAGTTCTGAAATTGCATTAAACACTAATAAACTTTAGCTTAATACTGGAGCTTTTATAGTTATTTAGTCTGTTGGACTATTTGACAGTGACTGATGCTTACTTGTTTGGATTGATTTCTGTAATTTTAGTTTTTATAGATTCCTGATACTATATTAGCATGGCTTGCTAATGGGTTTTCTTGATCTTACACAACACATGGGGAGAGGGGGAAAGATTATTAGTATGTCATTCATAAAGGCATAATTACATACGCAGATACAAATATCACTTTTGTTTGACCCTGGATTGGACGTTTTCAAAAAGGAATAAAATTGTTGTTTTTCACTATAGAACACAATTATTGAATGGCATTTATTTACGTATTTCCACTTGACCAGGAGGCCAGCCTTGAAATATTTGTATGTTAACATATTCGGACGTAATTTTTTTTTTTGTTTTGTTTACTTGTGTTTAACTCTTAAGTTGAAGTGCAGTAAGTAGTCATTTCCACTGTGGTTTCTAAATACAGATCATTAATAATGAACAACTTCTTTTTGAAAACCTAAGATCATGGATTTGCAAAAAGAAAATGAGTTGTTGCAGTTCTCCCTATTTTCACAAGTGGACAGTAATGAATTCCTGAACACTATAAGAATAAAGAGATTTCTTTTTTTTTGTCTTTTGCAACTTTTATGTTTAGTGGATCTCTCAAATCTTCCAGTGGTTTTTCTGTGGATTTTTGAAGTACTGATCCCAACATGTCTTTTTCCTTCCTTAATCCTTCTTGGGTCTCCCTTCTTAAGCTGCAGTAAAACTTCAAATAGAGCCCCAAATCTAGTGGAAGCTGCATGAAATCTTGCATGAAGTGAGGTGAGAGAGCAGAAGACAGGAGCAGTCCTGAGAGCAACTTGATGCGTCAATAGGTGAAAAACTTAAGTTGTGCTAGGATAATTCTTGAATTTTTCTGGGCAGCACAACTCCTCCTTATCTTAGTGTAGGGGTACAAAACATTTAGGTCAGTGAGAGCCGTTCAGCTGTCACATGTAAAAGCACACCTAGTGTCCAGTAATGGCACAGGGAAAAAAAAAGATGTGACAAAAGATCACAGGAAGAAGGGTTTGAACTTTCTGCATCCCAGGGTCAAAGCTCAAGGCAGGCCTCTGTTAGAAAGATCTTTTCTTACTACTTCCATCCGAGGAAGTATGGATGGTGCTCATAGTTGCATTAAAGCCATGCCTAGAGGCTGAGGTGGTGTTGTGACAGGCACTTCCCAAAGTTCCAAAAATCTTATGTGAGTCTTCATGGGTCATGGTCTGTGAATATGCTTTGGAACCTGAGATTTGTGTTTTCATAAGAAATTTGTGAAGGACAAGTAACAAACACTAAATATGAAAATATTTAGCTTGTTCTAATTAATCTAATGCAGGTGGGATGGGGAGATGATATAAGTTTTTTATTAAATGATGTGTTTTATCAAATGCAGTAAGGGTGTGATTGTCAAATGAGATTTTATTGTTTGGTATGAAATGGACCTGAATAATTCCATGCCTCATTAATAAACTGGGAAAAGTTATTTTATTATATTACTTGAAGTAAATTAATTGAAATTTTAAAGGAATTTAATTGTTATGGATAAAAGTGTGAAATAAAGGATAAATTCTTTCACACATATATAAAAATTGCATTTGTTCTTGCTCTCTTTCTCGTTCTCTTTTCTGTTATCTCTGTGCCATTGCATAGCAAAAATATGAATAAATGTAGAAGTGTAACATTAGAAAAGAACTACTGGTGGTTATGGGATGAACAGCTTTTTGTCAGATCAGCTGAAAACCAGTAATGCTGAAGTCCTATGCAAGCTGCAGGGCTCAGGGGCAGGGTGCCTTTGACCTGCTGAGCTGCTGTGCGACGTGTCATGTTTACAGCAAGTGGCTTCACCTGAAAAGCCTGCACGGGCTCCCTGCTTCTCTCAGGGGTGAAATCCTGCACGGACTCCCTGCTTCTCACAGAGGGGAAGTCCTGCTTGTGGGGCAGCTCTGGCAGGGCCAGGGCCCTCGGTGCCTCAACAGGGCCTCGAGTCACTTGTGCCCAGGCAGGCCCAGAGTCAGTCACTGTCCTGCTCTGCTGGGAGGGACTCTGGGCTGTGCCTGGCTGCTGTGGCAGGGCACACTTGTGGGTGCACATTTTGACTACACCTCTGGGTAGGTATTTAAGGTGCTTATGCCATAGAGTGGTCAGTATAGCAGTTCTTGTTCTTTTCTCTGTGAGCATTGCTTCCCTTTGCTCCTGTTCGTTTACCTAGCATCCTTTCTCATCGCATTCTAGAAGGTGACAATGGTTATCCTGACCTGGTGTTAAATCCATTTGTAGCTTATGGCAGAAACCATGTGGATTAACAGGCCTAAATCAGTTTTTACCATTGGACTCAAGCTGTTAGAATTCCTTCTTAGTATTTTTAACATACTTAGTTTCACCACAACCAGTGAGATATTTTTTTTTCCCTTGAAAAACAAGTCTTGTCTTAGCCAGGGGGATGGAGGGCAGGAAAACTCCACATTATATTATTCAAATTAATTTTTTAAAGTGTCAAGGTTTTTCTGTCTTTGATAAGTTTTATTTGAAATACCTGAGAGTATAGAAAATCTGTTCCTAGGCAATGAGAAATACTCTCTTCTTTTATTGTATTTTTAAAGGAATTTTGCCTGATAAAGAGAGTGTTAAAAAACCCCAAAACTATTAAAGACTGTATTTTGGAAAAATATAAACTCTGTTTTATCCAAAAAAGTCAAACAACCCCACCAACTTTGCAGATACCCAGGGGGCTGGATACTTATTTTTTTCTTTTACAAAGATTTTGTTAGAACTCCTGCATTTTCCAGAATTTCTGTACAATCTTTTTAATTGAAATGTCTTGACATTGCATTTCTCCCTAAGTTATCAAAGGAGACTTTCTAGCTTTAAGCCAAATTCTTTGGCACATATAAAAGCTACAGTAACTTCTTGATTTATTTTGCTAAAATTATGTTTTGAAATATGTGAGCTTTTTTTTTTAATATGTGCAGCATTTGGAAACATGAAGGGTTCTGATTTGTATTTTTTTAAATGTAACTATTATTTTTGGAGATATAACTTGCTTAGATGCTGTGAAGGAACTACTTGCCAGTGTAACTTAGAGTATTGATAAATCCTTGTGTGGTACAGCAAAGCATAAAAAACTTCCTTGAATTTTGAAGTTAATGGGAGAAATATATCAATATTTAACTAAAAAAAGCCAGCTTCTTCGAAGAGGGACACAGACCCTTAAAATACCCTGCTAATATGGTAATTTCCCTTAATGAACTTGCTGTTTAGTTTTCATTCCCTTTCCACTAATGTTGCTCATGAGTTTAGAGCTGTGGTACAGAATTATTCAGTGTAGGCAGAAGTGGTGATGGGCACTAAACCATTTGATCTTTCCAAGTTTTTCCTTCTATTGAAACAGCAGGTGGAGAGTAGTGATCACTATGCAACTTCAGACACACTTAGAAATGAATTAGACTTTACTGAAGTTTAAAAACAAAAACCAGCAGCTTAATCTCATATGCAGCTCTTTAAATATTTATGTAATACAAATCTACGTGAAAAACAAGTTGTGGTCCCTGTAATTACTTCCTGCTGAGGCAGAGGAGCCAGCTAACTCTGTGGGCATAAGGATATAATGTATAGTGACAGTGAGGATATCTTCCTGTTCCATAAAAAAAAAATCCTATTTTGAGTGAAATTAAGAGACCCCCTCTCTTTTTTCTTNTTTTTTTTCAGGAGGTAAACTGTGGTCCTATGTCAGTAAGTTCCTAAACAGAAGTCCTGAAGAGAGCTTTGAGATTCCAGAATCCAGAACATCCAGTTCAACTAAAATTTACCTGGAGCAACCAACACCTAGTCCTAAAGAAACTGGTAGCAGCACCGATTCCAGAGAAAGCTATGGGGAGAGCATGCTGAAGGTGGTCCCACTGAGGAGCAGCCTGACACCAAGCTCTCAGGATGACAGCAGCAACCAAGAAGATGGCCAAGAGGGCTCCAAGTGGATGGACTCGGCATCCAGCTCAGAAGAAGAGTGCACCACCAGTTATTTAACGTTGTGCAACGAATATGGGCAGGAAAAAATCGACTCTGGCTCCCTGAATGATGAGCCAGTGGCTAAAGCAGATAGTGAAGGGCTGCATACCAAAGAGAGGAGTTCTCTGCAGAAGTGCAGTGTTGTTGGCAGTGACAGCTTTGCCTCCCAGATTGCTCCTCAGGAACAAAAGCTGTTCATCGACAATGCCGAGTCAGAAATAGCCAGCCCTACTCGGATATTGGACTCGTTAACTAGATCCAAGAAGAGCCCCATGGAGCTCTTCAGGATAGACAGCAAAGATAGCTCTAGTGAGCTCCTGGGGCTTGATTTTGGAGAAAAATTATATAACTTGAAATCGGAGCCTTTAAAGCCATTGTTTTCTGTCCCAGATCATGACAGGAGCTTGGATGCCCTGGAGAGCAAAATGGGTGTGAAAGCTCATGACACTGTGAGCAGGGGTTCAAATGACTCTGTGCCAGTGATCTCCTTTAAGGATGCTGCTTTTGATGATGTGAATAGCATTGATGAAGGAAGGCCTGATCTCCTAATAAACTTACCAGGCATGTCAGATGAAACAGAAGAGCCAGCCATGTCAAGGCCGACAAAGTTTACAAAATCTGACAGAGACATGTCAGAAGTAAAGTTGTTAGAAACACCTGATGTCTTGCAATTAAATAATTCTGCAGAGCCATGCAAAGCATTTGATCAAGAGCCAAATCATGTGGCACCAGAAGTGGGCGATCCTGCCCCCAAGGAAGCAAATGAGCAAAGCGGTGTCACTCAAGGAGCTCTTGGCACGCTCTTTATGTCTGACCAAGGGGTAGGTCATTCAGAAGACGGGGCTCTGTTTCAAGAGCTTGGGGCCTGCTCCTTAAACATGACAAGCAAAGAAGAAAGTTCATGTGTTTCCAACCCACTCTCAGGTGCTCAAGAGGTTAGCTTGGACAGAGACCTGTTAAGGAACGAAGGAGTGTCACTGTTTTCCAATCAAATTGAAGACAGAGGGAAAGAGGAGACAGACTTGGTGTTGTCACCAGCAGCTGAAAGTAAAAAGACTTCACCAAAGAAGGAAGACAAAATAGCAGGAGCAGGGCAGAAGGAAATACATCAAATTTTTCAGGACCTCGACGAAAGATTAGCGCTAACCTCCAGGTTTAATATCCCAGAGGATTGCATTCAAAGATGGGCAGCTGAAATGGTGGTAGCCCTTGATGCTTTACATAGAGAAGGAATTGTGTGCCGTGATTTGAACCCAAACAACATCTTATTGAATGATAGAGGTCAGGAACTTTTGCAAATGCATTTCTTTTTATTCGCTGTTGCTTCCAATTAACTGAGTAGGCGTTTTATCTTGTAATTAGTATCTTCATTTCCTGTCTAGAGCTTCATTATCAGTGCAGCAAATTCACCCCCAGTAATAGCTTCTAGTACTTAATGATGCCATTATTCTTAATGATACTGTTTTTAGCTACAAAAGGAGTAATTACAGTTCACTTCTGCAGAAAATGGAAGGGAAAAATGTTTTGATTTCTCCTGTCGTTTTGTTTTTAGGACACATTCAGCTAACGTATTTTAGCAGGTGGAGGGAGGTTGAAGATTCCTGTGACAACGATGCCATAGAGAGAATGTACTGTGCCCCAGGTTAGAGCAATCACCTACAATGTTTCACTTGGAAAGTAGATTAGCAGCTTTCATTTTCTCATGGAGTCTCTGTAGCATAGAGCTTGAGATCATGCAATATCTGAGTTTTCTTTGCTTCTTTTCCTTAATGTCTTAAAAAGCTACAGGGCTCATAACTGCTTTATTGTTGAACTGTGCTGGTGTTTGTTATGTCATTTCCATAATGTGTAATTGTACTGAATGTCTTGTTTAAGCAAGTTAGGAATGTTCTGTTTTCTTGCACTTACTTCCTTTGTGTGAGTATGTCTTGGTAACTGAAAAGAGCAAATGCGACTGAAAAGGTGGCACTAAGACCCTTAAAAATACACAAATTTATACACGCAAAGGACATGGGTGGTGGGGGGAGAACCACAGAGGTTTGAAAAACACAACCGTAATAGGCTCGGAGATACCTCTGACATTTTTGATGAGCTGCAGTGAGCTTTGAAATAGTTTAGAGAGCTCTTTCCTTAGAACTGCTTTTATCAATCATGAGGGTGATAAAATCAATTTCTCTTGGGTTTTTATAGCAAGGATAGCACTTGAAACTGAGCCCTCCCTCTTTTCCTTTTTCCAGTTTATTTTCTGGTCTGTGATTTTTGGCAGTGACAACCAAAAACCAGGTGTTTCACATACAACTTCATATTTTAAAAATTTCATAGCTAGCTTATGAAAACTAGGTTTAGAGTTGAAATGACTACGTTTTTATTCTGACTTTGAAATGCCAGCATAACTTTCTGCTGCGTGTGTGGTCTGGCCAGGCATTGCAGCTTGGCATGCAGGTAGTCCTCAAGCTCAGTCTGCAAATTTGCTCAGAAAAATTTAGAATAAGAGTTACCAGCAGTGGAAGTTCTGAATTTAGTTTGGCATCAGGTGTTTCTTTTGTGTTGTTGTCCTGCAACTGAAATGGAGTAAGGAGCTGTCTCTGTGAATAAAGGTGGCAGGGTCTCAGCAAATTTTGAATGTCAGCTTCTTGAGATAAATAGAAGATAAAATCTTTCCTACCCAGGTGCAAGTCTAAGTGCAGGTATGACAGAAAAGAATTCTTTTCACCTATCAAAGTAAATCCGACACCTTCGTTCTACCCTCATGCCACTTTTATTCAAGAACAAGATAATTGGGGAATCCCAGCAATTATTGTGTTTGTTAAATAGATGGTTGTCCTGGTTGCCAACATGTGTGACAACCTGTTAGAGAGGTGTTTTCCTGCCTCCCTAACCCTGCCTCGAACAAAGTGCTCCCCAGTTAAGTTGTAGCAAAGATGGAAGTGCAGCCTTTTCCCACCCTGTCATCATTAATGAGCTGTGAAAGTCAAAGCTTAATTTTTCTGTACTGTAATGAGGATCCAAAGAGAGGCTTTTTTGCCCCCTAAGCCCCAACCAGCCAACTTCTGCAGTAATTAAGTGTTTAGGGAGCAGTTGAAATAATATTTAGAAGTCCCCAAATGCAAGAATGAAGTTTTCCACATGGTCATAAATTCCACCTCACAGCACAGGTGTGGTACCCGTCCGGGCTCTTGGTGAAGCTGCCCTTCCCTCTCTGCCCTCTCTGCCCTACCCCAGGCTGCATTTGCTTTCTGTGTCTGCAACTGGTGAGCTACAAGGTGAAGATTTGCAAATGCAAATATTAGATATATTCAAGGTAGATAAATTGACACTGCTCTATGATTCTTGCCTTTCATATTTCTTGATCTTAATGTTCTCTCTGTGAAGCATGCTTGTACTTTAGTGTAACTGTTATGTGTTGATTTTTAGGTAGGAGAGTAATACTTGGTATAACTTAGAAACACAAAATGTATTTTGGAGTCAAGTGCCATTCTTCTATGAGGAATGATTCAGTAATGGTGTATAGCTGAGTCCAAAGCAGTTTTCTTAGGGCTACTGCTGTTGGTAAATGTTCCTTTAGAACTTTTGGGCAATGTTTAAAAAAATAATCACATTAATAGGCTTTCTCTTGCTTCCAAAATTACAGGTTCCAATATTACGAAAGTTTCATTTGGATGAATTTTTTTTTTCCATTTTGAGGAGTGTACCATGTCCATAGAATCCCTTTATCATGAAAGCATTGCTCCTCAAGCTGCTTCTTGGAATAAAGATTTTGAAATGATATTTGTGCTTCAGTTCAGTACACTAGGAACAAGTTTTGGGTTTTTTATATTATTTTTAAGTTGCTTTTTAATATAAGTGTTTCTCACACTTGGGGTTTGTTTTTCTTTTTCTGCTAAGGGAAATGCAGTCATTTTGTGAGGTGAACAATTGTCTTCACAAAATTTTATCAGCTCTTATGATTTCTTACCATAATAAAACACACTGTCTAAAATAAGTGACTCAAAGTGAGTCTTTATCTTGTTTTGAATTTTCCTGGTGTTTTCATGATTGTGTGCTGTGTTGCCCTAACTCTGGGTAGTCAGCCTTCCCTCTCCTTTTCTCTCCTGGCTGAAGGATGCAGTGAAACTTGGCTTGTAAAATTTTGTGTTTAGCTTGCTGTGTGTTTTCAACAGAGTTCGAGATAGAATAGACTTGGATATGATAACTTGTATGCTACCTGATTTCAACCATTTGGTATTTAAATAAGCCCACTCTTTAAAAGTAATCAAGAAAGTGAAGGTGCCTTTATCAATAAACACTGCATTTTAGGGTCTGCTGTCGGAGACTGAGGACAGATGATGAGTCTAGGGCTGCAGTTCTTTTCTGCGTTGATTTTTGAGGAGCAAATTTTGGCGGCAGAAAAAGGAGAGGATGAATGTGAAATTTGAACAGATTGCAGGATATCTTCAGTTTAAAATAGGTAGGAAATTGTATTGCAGATTTATGTGAAAATTTTACACATGTATTTGAAACAGTTGTATCTTTTCAATTGATGAGGTTTCAGATACTGCTTTTCTACAGTGTAAGTTATTAAAGTGAATTGCAGTGAAGTGCATGAAGATGTATTTAAATCTTGAGTTGTTTTATTTGTTGAAGAAAAACATGAAGTCTAAATTCTACAATTTATATATTGATAACTAATTGCTGGACGGGCTAGGTATAATAATATATTATTGTGGAAGCTTTCCAGAGCCAAGGGAGAATAGAGGTGCACCTATGTGGAACTTGCTTGCAGGATCTAGGATTTTGTGTGTAAGGCTTTCTGTACACCAGAGTGTTACTTGCATTAAGGTAAAGCAAGACAGTGTTGGTACAGAAACAGTGATCCTGGTGAAGTGCAGGGACCTGCTCAGCTCCTGTTGTCCTTTGAAAAGTGGAGAGGGAATTTGACTGCATACGTCAAAAAGACATTATGCAGCGCATATATAAAATAACAGAACAACTGCAACTGTTATACATGCAGAAGTGTCAAAAAGATGAGGGAAGGGGATCGTTTAAAAAGCTGCATCCCGTTCCCTGCGAGCAGTGTAATTAGTTCTGTATGAAACAGCAATTGTCATTTTACATCGTGCGTAATTTCTGAGCGGGACTGCATCTGCTGCAGGAGCGGCACTTCCCCGCTGCCGACGGGAGGTGGCATTGTACCATTAATGGATGCTGCTGTCGCACCGGCTGCCCCTCATTTGCTTAACTTCTCCTAAGAACTGGAGACGGAAGCTGCGGCTCGTTTGTAATGATTTGCACATCGAGAATTTTACTCGCACACTCGTAGTGTGTTACTGGTGGTGCTGTGTTGGTATGGCTGGGTAACTCTTTACTGCTGTATAGTTCCGCTCAATTTAAAAAAAAAAAAAAAAATGTTCCTGCTGAACCAACTCCTGCTCCAACAAAGCTGTCTGCAGATGCTTAAAAATAGTGCCTGTGCTATACTTTGATTAATGGCCAAACTAAATCTTTGCTGTTCACCTGTGATAAGTCAAATGTTGTTTCTCTAATTCACAAGGGAAACGTTGGATTATAAATCATACCATATAAACTCAACACCACTTCCAAGTAAAACTGTGGAGGTTTTGGCCAAGAATAACCTATTTGCCTTTAAAGAAGAAATTAAGCACTTGTAACTGAGAATTTCTGCTTTGTTAATATGGCTAAGGTGACTGTTGTGAGGTTTGTGTGGTTTTTTTCCTTTAACTTTCCTCCTCTTTATAGTAATTTTGTTTTCTGAGCATTTAAAAAGTGTGCTAAGCAGCTGATGTCTGAATAGAAAGTTATTAGCAGATCAGATGAGAATGATTCACTTCTGTTCAAACAGCCCTTTGCTCTCCATGCCCCCGAGAACTCTTATCACATATTTGTCCAAAAAATCCCCACAAAAACTAACAAAAAATCCCTTGCTTTATCCACCTGCCTGGTGGCTGATAGTATCAGCAATGTATCTCTTTATCTCTTGGTTAATGTGCCTTGGTATTCTGAAGGGGGAAAATTCCAGTAACAGATTCAATTTACATGGACAGAAACTTGAGCAAATGCCAGCCTAGCAGGGGGGCCATTATTCTGCTCTATAAATAAGTTTAAAAAAGAAACACACACACACACACAAACCTGTGAATCAACATGTTTTGGTCTAATTGAGGGAAAAGCAAGATAGATGAATTTTGAAATGCAAATTATCACCTTCTGTTATTTTAAGTATTGGTTTTGCCAACATTGTGATCTTAAATATAAAGAGTTGTTAAGTTTTAAACGTAGTAATAATTGTATTCCATTCTTGACAATCACAATTTTGAAAATAAAATTGGTAACTTTTTTTAAAAAAAACCCTTCTCAGTATGTTTAAACCCTGTGAGAAAGACAAAATTGTCTACAGCCATAGCCTAGTCAAGGCTGTTTTCAGCTAAAACAGATTTGAGGATTTTCTCATGAAGTGAAATCTTTAAGGTACTTTTTCAGTCTAACCTGTGAAGTGTCATGTTGTAGAAGCAGCTTGCTGTTCTGACATCTTGTGTAAATATGATGTGTGAACAAGATGTTTTATTTACACTCCCCGAGTTCTTGTTCCAGCAGCAGGGATGTGTTCTTGTTGCATCCCTGTAGTGTTTTTGGAGGACAAGGGTTCAGAACTGGACTGCCTATAAAGTCTTTTTTCTTTCTTGTTTAAACAACTGGTTTTCACCAGACTGTGTTTACTAAAAACTGGAGATTTGCTGCTTGAGGTCCTAAAGCCTAAGGGAGCTTAGCTTCATAGAAAATGTAAGTAGGAAACTGGCCATCAGTAATGCATTGTATTATTCTGATGCTTTTCATAAGCTGTGTGCTATAATCAAGCCTTATTTACACAAACTAGCCTTCACAGAAGCCTACGCATAAATATATGGTAAATTTGGTTTTATGTAACCTGCTGTTACTTGTACACAGTGCAAAACCTAAGCAAAAAGAAGGTTTTGTGTATAAAGGATTTTGTTAAAAAAAAAAAAAAAGACAAAAATGTTTCAATGTGCAATCTGATTTTTGTACTCCCAAATGAAGATGTCACTTCTGCTCTTAAGCAATTGAAAGGACAGATGCAAAGTGCAGCTGATCACCTAAAATGTATGGCATGAAAATAAAAATTGCTAGTTGATATTTTTAGCCTGCATGCTATAATTTTTATTTACCAAATAAAGAAAAAGATTATTTGCCTCTGTTTACCAAATAGACATTTGATGCTGGAAAACCTGCATGTTATTTGTGTATGTGTTTTTCAGTAGGAGTTTGCAGGCACTCATTAAATGTGCTATTCTGTATTATAGTAATTTAATTTGAGTAGATTGTTTAAGAAGCAAAATAACTGTGGTAGATTAAAGTGCCATTGACCCTGAGAGGTGTCGAGGGGTGGGCTGGTCTCCTGGTTATAATGTAAGACTGGACCTCCTGCTTTTTATCTCTGACTCTGTCCTAGATTTTTGTGTGACATTAATGTCTCAGGATAATCCTCAAAAGAAAAGAAAAAATATGGATAGGTGAAGGAGCTTTGGGCATCAAAATCAGAAGGATGGGCTAGCTTGATTTGCAAAACCTTGGCAATAGGAAACAGGATTAAACATTAACATGAAAAATACATGGCTGGTGTGAATAAGGTCTGGAGGTGCAGAAAAAATACTGATTCTTGTGAGGCTGGGAGTAACAGTTTTACAACAACCATTTGGAGTAGGACAGCTCTCCAAAGATCCCTGAGTGTCCCACAGAAAACAGTGACAACTGACTGCTCCCAGAATAGCAAAATGTCATGAACTTGGAGTAGGTAGTTGAAAGCACAGGTTTGGGGAGAGAATCAGGTATTTTCTGAAAAAAATCTGTTTTCATTTGCCCTCAGGCTTGTTGTACACTACATGTTTCAGGTGAAGTACATGGTCTTGTGGTTTTTCTTAGACTCTGTAACTAGAATAAGCAGTAAGATGTACCCTCATCTAGATCTAGATTTGTAAAAATCTGATGTTTTAGTCTGGCTATCATAAAAGCCAGTTCCAGAAGAAACTGTACTTTACCTGTGTTTATAATAATAATAATAATAATAATAATAATAATAATAATAATAATAATAATAATAATATTACTACTACTACTACTACTACTACAGATGGGATTAAAACTTGAAGCTAGTATACAAGATATCTTGTGAAAATAAACTGAGCTAGCTATGAGGTTAATTAATGTTTGCTTTGTTTTGATAACAGAACATTAATAAAACTTTGTCTCTTTTGTCACATAATTATTTTAGAAGAAGTTTTGATTCTGTCTTGGGCTGCTAAAAGAAAGAAAGAGCACAGATATTATTTTTTCTTTCTTTTTTTTTTTTCCCCAAAGAGGACCATAGATGCTCATATGTTTTTGAATAACTTTGAAATGCAACTTCCTATTTTCATACTCCATTTGATCTTAGCAAATGTTCATTGGACTTGCCTCACTACTTTATTGTTTAAAGACCATGATAAACTTCTTATACTTAAATATAGATGGTTCAATACTGTGTTTTATAAATTGCTGAAGCATTTTAGGCAAAGCATTATGGCCAGATTGCTTGTGGGATGTTTTATTTAGTGGCTGTATCTTACGATATCTTGGCTGACTGAGTCTGATGAGAGTGAATTAGGTTGGATTTATTTTATTTGATTCTCTGCAAATGTTTCTTTACATATATAGATATCAAAATATGATAAAACAGTAATCTTTTAAAATTAAGTGAGTGTAAGGTAAATAGAATTTCCAAAGTGTCTCTAATGGTTTTTCATGCAATGTTTATCTTAATGGCCACAGAAGGAGAAAACATTGTGTTTCTTCTCAGGATGTTGAACCAGTCCAGTTCCTCATGAGCAGTTTCAGACACCTGATGGTAATTCAGACGGGTCTCCTTAATTTCTTATCAGTGCATAAATGATACTTGAGAGTACACGGTTTCTGCTTGAAGTGTGGGGTAAGGGAAAGGGCCTCCTTATGTTTTGAAATCCATATCAATCTTAATTCCAAGAAACCATCTCAGTGCAAAGCCTTTCCTGACTCCTATGTGTCTGGGGAAGCACTGCATCCACCTAGAGCCAGTTTTCCCGTGAGCTGACTTGAGATTAATTTTTTTTGACATTACAGTTTGTTCTACAAAATTTTTGGTAAAGTTTTTGTTTCTGGTGATTCACAAGCCATCTGGCCTGATTTGAATAGTGAATGTCTAAGTCCCTGTTTAATCCTGGCTTCTTTCATCTTAACTAGTGTTTGTGTGTGCTGGTCATGAGACATTATTGTCAGCCCTGTAGGAAGCTGTTTTTGGAAGAAAATGTGGCAGGTGTGGTAGTCAAAGCCTTTGAAATCTTTCAGCATGAAGGGTGTATTTCAAGTTAAGGTGCTGTAAAAAGAATAAGAAAGTGAGCCTTGGTTTACCATCAATAGCTTTATTGAGGATGTGTGTTCAGGAGAGGTGAAGTTCTGCTTTTTACTTCAGAACTGGCACTTCTGTTTAAAATACAGAGTGCTGCCACCTATGCATCCCTTATCAGGAAGTAAGGTATTGCTGTGTATAATGCAAATATTGAGATAAGTATGGAAACCATAAAGAGATGGCCTCTCAGTTGAGACCAGCTGCTCTGGAAGGAGGACAGTGCTCGGTACTGAAGGTGTTTACCTGCACCGTCTCTGTCTATACCTGGTAGCATTTTACAAATCTCCTTCCCTTCAGTTATCCCGGTGGCTGCTGTTGGAATTGCTTTGTGCAGGAATTTAGCATTGCTGTTGACTTGGGCTACTTGGTGCTGGATGTCATGGCCATGCTTTGGGAAGAGAGAAAGAGGAAAGCTCTCCTTTTAATGAAATTGCAGTAATCTTGGAAGAGCTATTGACTTTTCTTCACCCTACTTTACTATTTCTCTGATTTTCCATTTGAGAATGTCATGAATGTTTTTTTTCTGCAAATGTTGTTCTGCCAGTCCTAGAAGCACCAACACCGTGTACATATGTACACATGTTTATTTTTGTACAAATCCAGGTAAGGTCCTTGATTTCAAGGTTCGTGAAGGAAAGATTTGGCACAAATATCCCCATGTTATTCACTTAAGCTTATGTGTCACTACCATTTATTGTCTAAATTACTTTGCTGATGGATTGAGATGAAAATGTTTTCTTAGTGAAGGCAGATATTTTAGTTCAGATTTATTGCAATATTGAAGCTTTAAAAAAAGCATATGCCTTATGTGGTATATTATACTAACCAGCTACTCTGTGTCCCTCAAAAGCACTTCATAATCTACAGTTTCTAAATTTTCCCATGATGGTTAGTCAAGATAAAATGCAGTAATACTGATGTGGTATCCTGGACTTATTATGATCAGTGTATTGCATTAGAAATCACATGACCTGTTTGAAGTAAGGAAATGTAAACAACACATGTTTATTTGTAGTATACACAGTGATTTTTTCTTTTTATTTTTCTTCTTTTTTTAAAGGAAAACATTTATTTTAACCTGAAATAAGGAAACTTTGGAACCTATGGAAAGCAGCTGGAAAGCAGACATTGCATAATAGGAAAAAAGTTGAGCTAAAATTTAGATTTTGTAAAAAAGGGGGACTCAGGTGTTGCCCTCAGCTGAGTTTTCCATTTTCTGGTCTATGTTGGTTCAGATGACTTGTGATGCAGTTTCTGCTGTGTGCATGAGAACCCAGGCAGAGCCCTTCAGCCCTGGGAGAAATCTGTGTTACTTGACTGTTCTTAATTTATTCCACTTGTGTCACTTTGGTCATGGCCAAAAGTGGGTGGAGGAGTTCAGTGCTGCTCTTGTCAGACAATGGCAGTGACATTTATTTTGGCTTGGCATATATCAAAAGTGTTCTTACAATTGAAAATATGAGCTTGCATTTTGAGGAAGTGGACTCCGATTTACATTTTGACTCTTACTCTATGTATGTCCATTTTCTTCATCAGTGCTACTTCCTGTAATGAACAGTTCTGTGAAAGAAGGCAGCATAACTTTGGTTCTTCAGAGAACTGGATCAGCATCTCTGATTGCCACCGTAAAAGGAAATAATACCAAAACTGAGAAAAAAACCCCCATTTTTTGAGAATTTCTTTTTCTTGTGTTCTGAATGATGTTTTTGTTTTCCACATTTAGGTAATTTTTTTTTTCTCTTGGGCTGTAACTCATGAGGCCCATTCCCACTGAACGTCTTTGGGAAGAATGGATTATTTCCTTTTGTGGCATTATTCTGAAATTTAAGGTGTGTCAATGTGGGTTAGTTAATGGTAGTATAGGAACTGAGAATGTAGTAGTCAATCTTATTAATTCTTGGCTTTGCTGTCCTTATTCTGTAATAAGTGTGTAACTTAATTTAAAAATAAAAATCTTCACTTTTTGGGAAGACATTTCCCTTGAACTGAAAAGGCATTTCCATTTAGTAGCTTTCACTGAGAAATGCTGTGAAAACCTTTTACCAGCTGGTTCGTCTGGAAAGGCCTAACTCTGGAAGGTTTTTTTTGTTTTTCTTTTTTTAAAGGACAGTTACCTAGAAGGTCTGCCTTTCTGAAGGGCTTTAAAATTAAATTGCAAGAACAAATTTTGATTTTTACACAAATTCTGTCCGTTTACCATAATTTCAGCTTCATCTGGGTGCTTGCATGGGATCTTAACACATTTAAAAAATACATGTAATTTTGCTGACACCCTTCCTCATGTGGTTGCCCTTAGATGTTTGTGAAAGTTTCTTGGTGCTGATAGGAGTATCAATCTGTAAGGAGTGGAATAAATTCTAATGCGTGGCACCCTTGCAGTGATGTATCGGCCCTTCAGAGGCCATTAAGTGTAGCAAACTTTTCAATGTGAGCCATGGCCTACCTAAACAAACAATGTCTGAGCCATCCTTTCTTGTTGCTCTTGCAGCAGCAGCCTCAGCTTAGTTCTGTGAGGTGCTGAGCCTCTTCCAGCTCGGGTGGCAGCTGCCTGAGGGGGTAGCCCCTTGCACATCCCTGAGCTCAGCGTGGGTGTGCTTCCCTGTCTCTGGGGAGCTCTGGGGTGACGCCTCCCTCTCCCTGACCCTGGCCTGGGACTCATCTGGAGCTCTCTTTGGCCATGCTTACGCTAAGCTCCATAAAATGATGAGCAGGAGTTTTCCGCCCATGCTGCGCTGCTTTGTGCAGCAACAGCTATGTGACTGTATGCTAATTGTTGTCCTCTGCTGGGGAGCTGGTGTGGCTTTTGCCACCAAAGCTATTTAAGTGCAGCTTCTGCATTTTTTTGACAGTCAAAATGAAGATTTCATCTTCATTGCAATCTGGTTTTCTGCCTGTTCTAGGGCAGACAGCATGGTGTGTTTGTATTTAATAATTTTTGCAGTCTAAAGCCTGAGTCAGTGAAGGCCAAGTTTTCTGCAAGCATCATGCTACTGAATATATGGGTGTGTGTGGCCAGGGACTGTCACTCCCATCTTCCCTCCCTGCTGTCCCTTGTGCCTGTGCAGCAATAGCAGTGTTGGGTTGGATGCAAAGGGAAACAACTTTCCATGGCAATGTACAGTTTGGGCTGGGCTGCAGCAATGCACAGGTACTGGTTGTGGTTATGTTGTGAGAAGTAGATTTGATCTCTCTGTATGAGACCGTTGTGAAAAGTCTCCCATGGTGATCCCAGTAAAGGTTGTGGGTTAGCCATGAGACAAATCCTGCCCTGTAAGACACAAGACTTGCAGTAGACTACTGCACCTTCCCTTGTGCTGCTTTTATGGATGTATCAGGTCACTCTGGTCCGTCCAGCTCTTCTGGCCAGGGTAAATTCTCTAAATACGTTTTGCTTTACTGTCTGTCACTGTCCAGTTTTGTTGAGTATAGAAGAATCATAACTGTAATACCTACAAGTCTCAAAAGTGCCTATGTATGCATGGAAAAGACAAATTATGCATGAAATGTATAGTGTTGCTGTGTTTGAACAATGCAGTCTGTAGGTGGGTAAAGGGCTAACTAAATTGCAGGCATAATGAAAGCTCTGTGGTATTTAGTATATGTTCTGTCAGCATTAAACAGTCACCTTGTAAATATATGTTAATTTTGAAGGTGTAACTGACCTTTTTAATATTAATTGAAATGTCTCATGTTTAAGAGGTTGGTGCTATCCTAGAAGAGACAGAAGCCTGTGACTGGTGGAGCCTGGGTGCCATTCTTTTTGAACTCCTCACTGGGAAGGTAGGGCTGGGGGCAAGTGACTTGATGAAAGTGACTTCTTGGCCAGTAGTGTCTCACCAGTGGTGTGCCCTTGTGGTTGTGATTCCCTTGATTGTCTTTCTCAGATGAGCTTTGCCAAGCTGAGTACTCTCAATTTGCTCAATCTGCATGGGACCAGAGAAACAAAACATGCTCAGCCTTCAGCAGAACAACTAAATAAAGCTGTACCAAACCAAGGACTGAAAAAAATAACCAAAACTATGCTGCCCTCTTAACTACAGTGAAGTCCAAGTTCGCTAACATTCCATCTGTACATGTACAAAACTTTTGCCCTAATAGTTTCAGTGTTATTTCCTGGGACTGTGTAGAAGCCATATGTTGCTGTTACACATTAATTCAGTATTTTGAGACAAAGAGTGCTTGGCCAAGTCAAACTGGTGATTGGTTGACAGCTCTGCACAAAGAAAGCAAAGTCCACCAAATTCCCAGGCTCTTCAAATTTGAGCAATAGAACAGAGGCTTTAAGATGTAAATGTTCTAAAGCTGTATCTCAGGAAGGTCATCAGCTTCCTGATGTAGATTCCTGCCAGAATCAGTACTTCATACTAGGAAGCACTGAATTTTGGCTTTGTGTGTTAAGTTTGTATGGATATTAGGAGATAATCCAACTCTGCAATTTTGAAATTAAAAAATGTGCCTGCCTGCTTTGATTTTTTCTTTTTCCTTTTCTCCTTTTATCCTCCAGTCTCTGGTTGAGTGCCATCCATCAGGAATAAACACTCACACTTCTTTGAGTATACCAGACCATGTGTCGAAGGAGGCCAGATCACTGATTCAGCAGGTAGGTGAGGGGAGGATTTGTTTTCTCTATGTACATGTGTGGATGGCACGAATACTTACCTACCTAACTTGTTCTGGGGAAGTAAATGGAAGACCAGAAAGCTGCTGACAGGAGTGTGGGTGGCTCTTCTGTCAGCACTGATGAATTTTGCCCTGTTGTCTTGTTGCATCTGGAAACTTTGACTTCTGCTGCCAGCTGTGTGTGTAGAAAACTGGAGTGCTTCACCATTCCTTCAAAGAACAAGTTTGGCAAATGGTTTGGAAACACCTGCTGGTGATGCATGAACATTTTAGGAATTCTGCCCTAAATGTTCACAGAAACATTTGTAGTGAACTAAACTAAAAAACGCTGATGCTAATTTAGAAGATAGCTCAAAGTACTATGAAACTTGTAGCACACTGATTAGAAGTTATGACCTTGCCGTGGTTGAAAGTCTGTAGCTCTCCTCCAGGAAACCTTCTGGATGCCATTTGTTAAGAAAAGTACTTTAAAAGGTGAATCCAATGTCTTTTGTAGTCAGAAGATAAGTGTTAGGTTGGACAGAACGCAAAACTTTAAAATATAGACAAGCTTCCAGACCAATGCACCATTTTAAAATTAATGGGAATAGTATTGTTTGATGGTTTTAGTTTACTCTTAGCTTTAGGTAGTCATGACTGAACTTGTAGTACAGAGTCTTGAAATCCAGTTAATGCAATCTTCCTTCTAGTTAATTTTGACATCACTGTGGAAGTGGTGCCTAGATCTGACCTGTTCCACTAGAGAAGAATAAGTGATATATGTGAATTGTGCTGTTCAGCTTTGAAGAGGATCTTGCTAGTGGATGCATAAATAATGATGTACTACACTTAGATGTAGTTTTGAACAGAGCAGAGTGGACAAAGTAGTTCTTGAGGAAAACAAAGGAAACATTTTGAAAATTCAGTGAGTGAAAAAACCCAGTGACAAATAGATTGATTTCTGTGCTGTTACTGTGAAATGATTACTGGAAATGGAACTGTATATTTGGACACCACCTACTTTGACTAGGTGACATGAAGTCACTGAAGGTGAAAGCATGTGGCTGTGTATTTCTGGCCAAGGTAGAAAGGGAACTGACTGAAGAAAAATCCCATTTTTATATAATCTGCATTTATGTAGTTGGATGGAGAAAATTTTTACCCTCACCCATAGATGCTATAAGAGACAAATGGTTGAGGGAAAGCAAAATTACACTTAATGGAGTTCCTCCCATTAAGACTAAAAGACAAATGAAGTCATCCAGTCCACATGTCCCTGCCAGTGTAGGATTGTTTTTTCCTATAGACTAATGTATTGCCTATTTTCATGTATGCCAAAGAATGTCTCTTTTGGCACTGATGGGTTTAAGTGGCAAATGTATTTCTGCCACTCACAGCTGTGTTACAAGGCCATGTCCGTCCAGAGAACAGTCTCCCCAGTGCCTGTTAGGTCAAGCTGTCTAGTGTAGCGTGGTGACTTATCTGGTGGAGGTTCAGCTATGTGAAGCAGTAAATCACATTTTTGTTGTGTGACTATCCAAGGAAGCTGCCATTCATTGTTGAGGAAGCTTTGTCAGGAAAAGGAAGAGAGCTCTCTTGGCATGGATAGCAATTTGTCATTGTGACTTTCCTTCCCCCCACTGCCAAGGGTAAACAGGTCAAAACATCACAGAGTAACTCTCTGGGATCAGCTATATAGAAAATTGTGTCAGGCGTTGTCTCCTGCTGTGGCTTCCAGTCCAGGTGATTTCATTGTAAACACCTCCTTCATTTAGCCAGCATCTAAAAAACAGATCTGTTTATTTCTGGTGAAAAATAAAGTTGTTTTTTGATGTTGGTTTGGTATTTTGCACTCAGGGGTTTTTTCAGGAACCTTCAAGTTCTACTTCCAGCAAAATACGCAATGTGACTTTTCAATAGGTATCTGTTTCAGTTTACACTTGTTTTTCAAGATTAAAGTTCTTCTGGAAGGACAAACTCCAGAAAATAAGTGACCATGCTTGGTTTCCCTGTGCAGGTACTGCCTGTATTCCCAGGGAAGGCAGAGACACCCTGGCTGCATCTGTGTGTACTGGCTTGTGGGAGATACCAGAGCAGCACCATTCACTGTCAGCAAGCTACTTTTACTGTGTGACACTATGACTGCAAATAGCACAGCTATCTTAAAATGTGTAAATTCCTATGTTTATGGATGTAGACTCACTTAGATGTTGACTGCATCAAGATATGAATACACATTTTTCCAAGTGACAACTGGGAGAAGTTATCCTATTAGCTGTTGCAGAAAAAGCAAGCAAGAGATCATGCCTTTGTACTGGATGTAATTGAATAGAGTATAAACAGTTCTTGAAAACTGCAAAATATGTTTGTGTGTCTTTATTAGTCTCTTTGGAGTTTACCTTTGCATTCTCTTTTATATGGATTGGTATCTTTAAACAGATGTAAATATTGTGATTTCCTTTTCACATGAATTCAGCATGTGATGTACAACTAAAAAGCAAATGAGGTGCTGAATTTCAGGAAATTTCCATGAAGCCATTATGCTGTTTTATTTCTTTCACTGGGGTTTTGATTTTTCAGTTTTAGGCCATTTGTAGGACTCTTTAAAACCTTTTTTTTTTTTTAGGAAATGGAGAGCTGGCTATATTATACTGATATTTTAGGACCAACTCACAATTTATGAAACGGAAAGTTACAGACCACTATCCCTGATGTAGCCATAACACAGTGGTGTGAGCAAAGGTTAACATGAAGCAAACACAGTGTCCAGAGTTCTACTGATGCAGGCTCTGGCTGCTGCTGTCTCTTTTTAAAATGAGGTTACACTTAAAATGAAGTCCCAGTGTGCAGTGCTTCAGGGAATTGCATGCTGTGATCAGTAGTCTCTGAAGACTGTAAGACTGAGACTCAAGGAAAGGAGAGTCTTCTTCCATTTACTGGATTTTAGGAATTTCAAGTATGCTTTTGCACTCTTGAAAGTAATTCATAGAGCAGGAAAACGGTAGGATGTCCCTTACCTTAGACCTTTCTGGAACTTTTAAGCAGTTGTTTTTGTTCTTACTCACTGAATCATGTATTTTTCTTTTATGTCAAGCTTTTGCAGTTTAATCCTGCGGAGCGTCTTGGTGCTGGCGTTGCTGGTGTTGAAGACATCAAATCTCATCCATTTTTTGCCCTTATAGAATGGGCAGATCTGCAGAGATGAGAGATACCTGTCCTCTGAACAAACTCAGGTCAACTGGACAAGTTTCTCTGGCATGGAAGCACCCTGACTCTCTTCTTTTGGATGTCTCAAACCACTTGGATATAATGGCTAAAGGATACTGCAGCAACGGAGCCAAAAGTGAACACTTTTAACAGGAATCACTGGTTGTGCAGGGTGCTGGCTTATTTTTACCACAGCTGGTTGCTATGTCTGTGTGAGTCCTTTCATCAAAGGAAGGTTTGTGAGGCAGCTCCTGGGCAGCATGTTTGGCACTGCCAGCTTGCCAGCTAAGCGGGAGCAGGAATGTCCTCCTGGTGCTTTGTCTGGTGATGGAAATCTCTATAGATGATGCCAGTTGAAAATATTTTTTTATTGTGTCGATAGACCATTTCCCTATGCTAAGTGCAGCTCTTGGGGGGCTGGGAGGGAAAAAGCAAATAATTTATTAATGGTATATGCTAAAGAAAATACTAAATAAAATACTAAAATGCTTTATGCAAAAGTTGACACATTAAAAATAATATATCCATTAAAAATTAAGAAAGCTGTTGCATAATACTATGGAATGTGTCTTGAAAATAGCATATCATTTCCCATTCTGGAAAGAGCATATAAAAGGCAAATAATGCTGTCAAATGTTGTACTTTGTTGGCTGGCAATGTCTGTTTAAAACTCTTGACTCTGTTGTATTTGATGAGCTACATGTTAAAGTCACTACAGAAAGGGAAATCTTTTCCTCAGCTGGATAAACACTGCTTCAGCACTCTAAGGATCAAGAACACATAACACTAAATACATATATAGATAAAAAAGGAAAAACTCTTCTCTCATCTCTGCAGCCACTGCTTTATCCCTTAATGAACTTTGCTTCCTCAAAGTGTCCTATTTTTAGCTACTACTTCAGGAAGAAAACCTTTCTGCTCGTGTTCTTGTGCTTGAGGAAGCTTCTGAACTACCCTGTTTGTTAATAGTCTTAAATCAAAGAAAGCCTTCACCCACTCTGCTGCTTGAACAGGAAGAAGCCTGGGATTTGCTCATGCCAAATGACTAAGTGACATCTCTGAGCAAACCCTAGTGGGTAAGACTTGGGCAGGAGCCAATTAGCTGACCTGTTTGTTTGCTAGAAACGTCTGGAGAATGGGAGAAGAATAGAAGACATGCAGAATATTTTGCTGAGTGCTGCTATTGCTGCTAAGCAGCCATGCCCATATGGGTTCCTGATGTACAAATGCTGTACACTGCAATGTACAGATTATGGATCCATGGGTTTTTTTCCTAAATGTTCCCTTTGCTTGCACTCTTCCCCCCCCCACCCCCCCCCCCGCCCTCT
>VYZT01042375.1:89541-136136 GCA_013400735.1 Pomatostomus ruficeps
TTCTTCTCCCCAGCTTTATCTGGAGAACAAAGGGCAAATTCCTTTGGGAAAGTGAGGTGACAGCAACGATTATTGAATTTACAACTCAAAAAAAAAAAAAAGTATCCTTCCATTTGTATTTTAGCAATGCATTTTATGGGCACTCCCAAAAGTGCATCTGCACAGTCTCCATCTGTTAGACACCAGGTCAGTGTATTCAAATAAAGTGGAAAAGGAAAATGCTTCACTTAAACAAAGGAAATCTGGAAACTTTTTTTTTTCCTTTTTAAATTATTCCACTCCCCTCTTTTTTTTTTTCCTTTTCTTCCCTTTCTTGTGATCACCAGGCCAGCAGAGGGGCTGTCACAACACTGCAGGTTGTAACCAGGTCACTAGTATCACTGCCTACCAAGCACCGTCCAAGATTACATCACTTTCAGAAACTGCGTTTCAACCCACCACCCTCTGGCTTCATAACAGGAACTCCCTCAGGTGAGCCACAGGAACAACTTCCTGTGCCGAGTGGGTCGGAAATCTCTAATGCAGAGACCAAGCTGATCCTGAGCTTCCTTCCAGCACTGCCCTGGCTGTGACTTTGGAGAGGGATCATTGCTCAAGGAAAGCCTCCCTCCTCTCAGCCACATGACTCCCTCCCTGGGGCTCTCTAGCCCAGCCACCAGATAATGCCGCTGCCTGTGTAGATCTGTCCCACTGCATTTGCCTGGTGATAACTGTAAAAAAAGTATTTTCTGTGTAACTTTGAAATGCTGTCGTGTTCAGGTTGTGCCCGTGTGCTGGCTGTAAGCAAAGGCAGGATAAAATAGCATGGGAGCACAAGCTGGTCTCTGTGAGCAGCAGAAGAAAACGCTGTTCTGGCAGAAACCACATGATCAGTCACTCCCACTGCAAAGCATTTGCTTTAATTTATGACATCAAAATATTTTTTTTTCAAGTATGTTAGTAGTGAGGAAATCTAGATCATGGAGAGTAGAAGGAATGGCAATATGACTTGCCAGAAATGAGCCTTTGAGATGCTACAAGTTTTTGTAACATTACCACTGACTCAGATAATTGTTTTGTCAAGGGAAGTTCAGTCTAGAGTTAATTGCACAAAACTAATCCTGCTTCTATCTTTATTTTTTTTTCCTTGAACATGTATTATGTTGTATTGGTGTTTACATGTATTCCTTTAATAAACAAAACCTTTCAAACCTAATTCAGACCTTGCCTTTCTGAACTTTACATTTAGTTGTTGAAGACTGACCATCTTACCTGATCAGTGCTTTTTGTCCTTGACTTTAATGACTTGAAATGCTCTGGATACCTTCTTTTTGGTGCCTGTTACAAAGCCCTGTGATGCACATCTCCATTTTGATTGTTCATTCCCACTTCTTTCTGTTACACTTAATGGCTAATAGCAAAACAAATCAGTGCCTTTTTTTTCCACAGGAATTAGCAACAGTCTATGTAAAAGACAGTAAAATAAACCTATACATTTTCCTATCATCCTGCGGGTGTTCCGGTAAGGCAGATTACACACTTGGGGCATCTCAGAGTGGTAATTCATTGGACCCTGTTGAATCACCCTGTAATGTTCTTTGTGTCCTAGTAAGACAAACTGGGATACAAAATGTTTGAAGGCTTGCCCTGGGTAGAATGCTGTGAGGTGAGCCTGGGCCCCTGTTCAGACCTGCAGGAGAAACTGCATCTCATGAAATAGAAAGGGCATAACTTTGAATGGCTGTATTCACAGCTTCTGCTCTTGTAGTACAGCTCCAGTGTCTCCTATGAAAATCACCTCGCAGACAGCAGTCACTGTCATGCTGACTCTGGGCGCACCTTTGGGATGCTGAGTTGGCAGGGTTACCAGTGCTGGAACATCCACCCCGCTCCTCTCTCCAGTGCAAACCTGTTCCTTGGTGTGTCCCCGCAGCGAAGGGCACTGAGATGAAGAAGGCTGGGGAGGTCAGCCCTTTCTAAATGAAGCACTCAGCATAACAAGGTACAGGGAAGTGCGAAGTAAACCACTATGGGTTTGGTTTTTTGTTTTTTTTTTTTTTAGTGTGGTGTCATTTGTTTTCTCAAGGACACTGAGTAGGAAGCTGGAGAAACAGAAACTTCCTCTGTGGTGAGATTTATGCTAGGGATTTTAGCAATAAAATGAAAAAGTGCATTTGTTGGTTTCTTTGGGTTTGTGAGGGCTGTGCTGTGAGCTGGGCGCTGTGGCTCCTGGCTGCTGCCTGGTCCTTTGCTCCATGTGAGGGGCCATTTCCTGGGCTTTCGCATGTGCCATCCTGTGGCTGAGCACCCCAATGTCCTCCTCCAATCAGCAGCACCTCTGGCAGCTGTCCCTCAGCTCTGTGCGTCCTGAGCCACCCGTGGCATCCAAATCAGAGCCCCAGAACTTTTTGCAGGCCCTAGGAAGTTTGGTGGGCGGGATTTGTTTGCCTGCAGCAGTGCCCTGTTGGGTGTTGCCTATTCCCTCACCTCAGCAGCTCGTTCCCTCAGGACTGCTGTGCTCACTGCGTGGTGTCCTTGGGGGACTATTGGACATGCTGCTGGAGAGGCCCCTCGTGTGGCCAGGACCTGTTGTTTCCCCCAGCCATGCTCCTGCCCAGCAGCCTTCTGTGTGCTGTAGGGGCTCAGGCCTGCCGCGGGCTCTGCGCTGTGGTGGTTCGTGGCACCACGTACATTGATGGTGGTTCTCTGGCATGTGCCCACCAACAAAGGGTAGATTGGGGCATAGCGAGGACCAGATCTGGGGCTTTGGCCACCCTGGTGCCCAAGGACTTTCCATGTGGTTGTGGCTCCAGGACTGGACCCCTTGTGGGTGTCATGCCATGGTGCTGCAGGAGGACGAGGGCTGTGGCAAGGTCACCAGGCTGGGGCATAGCTCCTGCTTAGGGGAGTGGGTGTGGGGACGAAGGGGGAATGAGGGACTGGGCCAAGCAGCAGTGGGGACGCTGGCAGCCCCGGCGAGGCCATGGTGTGTGTGTGAGGGGCCCAGGCAGCCCCCAGGATAGGGTGCCTCACGTGGCTCCAGCTGCCGTTTGGGAAGGGGTGGCAGAGCCAACTCCCAGAGGGGGAATGGGACTTGCTTAAAAGGTGCCGAGCAGCTGCTGCTGGCAGCAGTGGTTTAGACTGGCAGCACAGGGCTGGCTGCTGCGCCGCGGGGCGGTGGAAGGCTGGTTGCTGCCTGAGCCATCTGCATGGGCAGAGCTGGGGAGCTCTGGCCCAAAGGTTGCAGTGTCCTCAAGAAAATCCCAACTTGTGAGTGGCAAAGCGGTGGAAGTGATCCCACCGCCTGCTAGTGCCGTGCAGCGAAATCTCCTGCACCCCTGCTGATGGGCAGAGGACGCTAATCAGGGTACAGCAGAGAGGATGCTCCAGACTCCTGGCAGCGGGTGACAGCTTGATGTGCTGCCCCAACAGGACCTCACTGTCTCTTGGCAGATGAGAGGCTCTCCTTCTCCAAAGGCAGCTCTGTCTCCATCTTCTTGGCCCAGGGACCCATCAGGAGGGATTAGAGCTGCTGCCAGAGGACTGCAGTGGCTCTGTGGTGCACAGGAGGGCTGGGGAAGTATGCAACTCTGAGCAATGGGGAATTGATGTTGTCTTGGGTAGGCTGTGGGTGGTCACCTTGATGCTCTGCTGTTAAGCAGAGATCCTAAGGTCGGTAAGTTCGAATAAAGTCCTTCTGGGGGGTCATAAGATAGACTAGGCTGTTGGCAAGGGGTGGAGCTGGATTAAAATGGGCCATAAAAGGAACAAGCAGATGTTGGGGTCAGTGGTCTTCCTTAGCGGAGCCTGGCTAACCTCTTTTTGCTTTGCCTTGCAGAGAAGAGATGTTTTGCCTTGATACAACCTCACTTGTGCCAGTTTCTTCCATCCCCTTCCATAAGCTGAGCCGTTTATTTCCAGGGTATTTTCTAGGTTTGCTCAGCTCTCTCCATCCATGTCCTGTGTTACATCCTTCAGCCTTGGTCACAGATTTTCTTGCCCTTTCTGTGCCCTTGATTCTGAAATGCTGCCCCAAAATGCTGGGACACATGGATTATTAGATGCAGCTGTTATCCCCATATACTGGTGAAGCAAAGAGAGAGGATTACTCCCACAAAATGAAAGTACAGGGATTGTAAAAGCGTTAGGAAATTGGTTCCCCCAGCAGCATGTGAGTAATGAGAGTTTTATGGCACCTCGCGCAGCGGTGGGATAACGAGGAAGGAGCCTCCATGAGAGGGACTGGTGGTGTGCCATGTTTTAGACTACGGCGCTGGCCAGTTATGCTCCACTTGGGGTCTTGCTTGTGCTCTGTGGTCTGACATTTGCCAGCTCATAATCTTCCTTTACAAACGAGGCATGGAGAAGCGCTACTTCAACAGCATGAATCATGAGCCAAGTGGCAAATACCATTTCTCCAGATTTTAAAATTTGCTACTCTGCTGCCTTGGTCTCCATCCTTTCCAGCCTCGTGCCTTCTTTGGCCTCAGAGAACTCCCCTGTGACCAGCCTCTGCCAGGCCCAGCAAACACAATAGGGTGAGGTGAGAGGGGAGTTCCCCTGAGAAGGACCCTGGCTGCTCTGGCTCCTTGGAGGCCCCTCGGCAAGTGCTCTGGGATACTGCAGAGTCCTGAGTTAATCACCTTTCTAGGGTGAAGTAACTGCATAGTGTGAAGCCCCAGCCCCATTAACTTCACTGGGAGTTTTCCCATTGATTTCTCTGGGGTCAGGAGCTTACCCCTCAATTACAGAGAGAAGCCAATTTCATTGAAATAGGTATAGAAATCTTGTTTGCCTTCCTACTTTAAGCACTCCCATGTAGTTTCGGTCCTGGTGTTAGTGAAATAAGCATGTGGTTTTTTTCTTTGTTTGCTTTTTTGTGGTTTGGTTTTGGGTTTTTTTTAATGTTTTGGTTTTAGTTTATTTGCTGATCTTGTGGGTGCAGTTAATATGGCTGTCCAGTTACTCTCCCTGGCTGGGATGAGATCTGCAAGTCTTTTCTCTTAGCCTTTGCTGTGCCTCTGATTTACTGCGAGGGCCTCCCAATAAAACAGGGTGGGCATTTTGCATGGTGGCAGAGATGGGAAGAGTTAGTGAGAACCTGCCCTGCGTTTTAAGGCTGAGAAGTCTTTGATGAGCGGGGTTGTACATGCCCCGTTAGGGTGACTGGAGCACAGAGGGCTGAGAAAGGCAGGCATCTGGTTTTCTCATTATTTCTTTTCATAAATAATCCCTTGTCCTTGCACCCTGGACTCTGACAGCATTTAGAATATACCGGGTGGGGTTTTTTTCTTCTCCTCTCTGAAACTTATTCATTTGGAGAGCAATGAAACAATAGGTTTTTGTCTAAATCTTTACCAGTGAAATTGTCAGGAGAGATTTCCACCCCCCTCTCCCGTCTATCTTCCTTTTGTCTCCTTCAGTTGTCGGGGTCAGGATTTGCCGCCAAACGGAGCCCGCAGTTGCTTTTCCAGGCCCCAGATGCCAATATGTGGCAGCATCTGGCTGGTTGGCAGGCGCCGGGCAGTGGTGCTGGCTGTGCTGTCAGGCGGCGGCGGCGCTTGGTGGGCGCCCTGCTTCTTTGAGGATGCGGTCCCAACCAAGAAAAGGGATAATAATTAAATCTGCTAAAGGAGGTGAATTATCGGGTAGGGCGGCTACCGTTGGAAACTGCGCCGGCTCCTGGCCCTGGGTTTTTTTTGTCCTCATCGGCAGCATCTTGTGTAACCTTACCTTCTTGTGCTGTGAGCATTTCAGGTGCCTTAAGGCATGGAGCTCCTTGAAAGAGAAATACAAATCACTAAAAATGTAGAGATAAAACCCTCTCCTTAGAGGCCATGTGTTTGGCATGGGAAACACACGATAACAGCTTGCTTTAGAAAGGTGACATTTCCACTGAAGGCTGAATAATAAAAAATGCATTAGACTTTTGTAATGAAGACAGCTTCTGGGACCGGGGAATCTACTGCTTCCTTGAAATATATGCGTGGGAGCTCTCCCTGGCCCTAATGGGTGTCACATGTGGCTCTGGCTACATTAATGTTGCAAGCTCTATTAAAAGGGATTGTCAGTAGCCCTTCACGTGCAGTGAATCAAAGCTGTCTTTCCCTAACTTTGCTTTAGCTCAGGCTTGTGCGTGTAGACTGACTTGCCCAGGGTTAAGTCACTTTTAATATTAAGATGGATAGAAAAGACTCTAATACTTTTTTTTTTTCTTTCCCTTTTAATTCAGAGCTTGCTGGTGAAGGACTCTGGAGGGATGGGGAAGGAGGAGACAGCCAGGCAGCTTAAAGAGGCCTCTGAGGGTCATGTTGAGTCTGTGCTATTATGTTCCAGCGAGGAGAATAGCTTTATTGACAGACAGCTGTTTGACTCCTGCAGCCGTACAGTATTTGCTGCAGAGCTGCATAAATACCGAGCCCATGTTGACAAATTCCTCGTCAGTGCAGGATAGTTAAACCTGCTTGTTTAATCATTTGTGTGCTTTTACCTCTGCTGCTCTGAAAAGAACGAGCTGCTGTTTTACAATACAATGCATGAGAAACCTCTAAATGCTCAGAGCTGTTTCACGTGAGGTTTTCAGGGTGTCTTTTTATTTAGAACCTCTTGGAAATACAGTACTCTATTTTTTTTGTTATGTCAATTAGGTTTTTCTCTTTTTTTTTCTTTTCTCTCCCCCTTTTATTTTTCTCTAGAAAGTGTATAATATTTGGTTTTCAAATAAAAAAATCTGGCAAGCTGTCTTTACAATGGAGGTAGCAGCTCTCTTGGCAGACCTTAGGTCCTGCCTGCGATGTGACACCAGCACTGGCACGGCATATTTAGGAGCCCCATGCCTTGGTTTGAAGCACGTGTGTGAAGGCACGTGAGGATCTGTGTTTTGGTTTGGCTTTTCTGGCACAGGGATATGGAACCTGTGCTACTGGTCACCTCCTGTCCGTAGCTCAGGGGGTGGCTTTTTGACCTCCCTCCCATTTCACAATAATATACACCTTCATACCAGCATACTACCTTGTCATATTGTTGGCCTCATCTCTGGAAATGTAGTATCTAAAATTATGGATTTGTTTCCGTTTTGGAAATTTTCTGTTGACCTTTGTCACTTATATATGTAGAGCGGTGTAAATCTGGTCTCCTGCCACACAGTCAATGGGAAAAAAGAGAGACAGCTTTTGAGATTTTCTTTGGACCCTCTCTACAGTGTGGCATCTCTTTAGTCCTTTCAAAATGTTTCTTGTGTGTGAGTGATTCTCTAAGCAAAAGGTGTATTATTGAGGGGTGACCAAAAGAGAAGGCCTCACTGAAAAGGGAACCTGTTGTTCAGTTGTACAAAAAATATAAAACTGACAAGCTGGTCTTTATAGAGATTGGTCTCTCTATGTTTATGTGGCAGTGAAGGAGATGTGCATTTCTTTCAGGATCACAAATAACGCTGTGTATGCTTGAAGTGGTTGGTACAGGCAAGCTGTCTGTCCTATGGCTATAACTACTGATGGAGCTGAACGTGGTGCTGCTGCTGAATTTTGAGACTTTTTATCAGTTTCCTGGCAAGTGCAGGCAAAGCCAACATTGTCCGATGTTTTCATTTCTTTAATTCCTCGTGTCAGTGCAAGACATTGGTTATAATGAGATTTACACTCGTGTGATGATGCTTGTACCCTATGGAAGGACACTTAACCTGGCCAGCTGTGTCTGATGAGGCTGTAGAGATCAGCATGGAAAGGAATCAGATTTCCACTGATTTCAGAGAGTACAGGTAGGGGTTTTTTTCATTAATTTAACTAAAAAAACCCAGCATAAAATACACTCTTAGGAGTATGGCACAGCTTTGCTTATTGGCTGGACCAGGCACCCTCACTCGAGGCCTTAGGAGCCTGGACAGCTCCTACAGTACTTCCAAGGGAATACCACCTCCTCCTCCTCCCTCCATACATGTACTTCCTGAGGGGGTTCCATTTACAACCAAGTTATTCCTTGAATGTTGTTTTTATCATTCACATGACAGCAGTTTTCACTTTCATTTATTTTTTTGTCTTTTCTAAGGGGACTTGGTTCTGACTTGTCTCCTAGCTGCCAAAAGGGTGGTTTGCTGCAGAAATGTTGGATTTCATTCCATTCTAACATTATACAAACATGTTCCCTTCTTTTTAGTACATCTCCATAGCTTGTATGTTGAGGCCCAAGATCTGTACAAGTTTATGTGGCTATTAAAATACTTCTAGATGAATGAGAAATATTAAAAAAATCCCAGTTCTGTGAACTAGATTAGGAGCTTTGGAAGAAATAGAAGCACTTTTGGCTTAGAGTATAAGTCAACCTTCAGCTATAGGCTTTTTTAAACAAAAGCTTTCTTTCTGTGCTTCATCTTTCATCATTTTAAGAGACTGACTGCAGAGCTCTGATACAGTCAGTTGAATTCTGAGTCCACCTCAGAGCTGGGTCAGTATAGCTTCCAGAAGATGGCTGAAAGCAGATTGGGTTTCTTCAGGTTTCCACCTTTTAACCCCGCTGTTGGTAGTATGACGGTTGTTCCCACTGTTTTTTTTTAAACACAATTTTTGGTTGGAAGCTAACTTTTTTTTTTACTGTGTAAAATCCAAAGCACCAATAATTCCTGCCAGTAGTGGGGCTGGTATGGTCCCCATTCCAACTAAGTATGAATTAGACCAGCTGGAGAAGGACACCAGCCCAAAAGTCTGATGGATAAGAGAAAAAATCGTCCTGTGCTCAGTGAGATAGAACTATTTTGTCTTTATGCTGCAGTCTCTTACAACCCATGTGCAAACATGAAGGAGGGAACATCCCCAGCCCCAGAGAACTGACAATTCAAATGGCCTCACATCAGAAGGCCTGAAAAAATGGGGCTGAAGCCACAGTGTTTGGTACCACTGATCCTGCTGGGACTGAGCTCTTCCGTCTCTCTTCGGGTGCCTGATATTTACCAGATGCTCCCCAGCCCAGTGCCATGCTCACCCTAATAAGAAAGGTGTAGAAGATTTATATCCACCACCACAACTTCCTCTCTTGTTTTCCTTGCTCCTGAATGATGAAACTCTCCCTTTGCTTGTGTCCAGGTGTTGCTGTGGTGGGAGTCCCAGAGGATGATATACAGCACATCCACCCTGAGCACTGGGCAGCTCTGCTGCAGGAAGTCTGAGAGATTTTCTGTCATGGAATATGACAGGGCTTTTCTGCAGTCATCATGAAGAGACTGTTTTCCTTGTATGTGTGCGCAGCTCATTTGTTACAAAGCAAGCTGTATTCCTGGTGTGCCACTGTATGCACAATACTTATTTATTCCAGCCCTTAATCAGAGTCAAATCCATCTAATGAAAACATAAATATCTTTAAATGTTTGGTTTTTTTAGGAATTAAAATTGTAACTCCTTCTCTGAAGTATTGATTAAATAGCACTGCATGTCACAATACTGTAAGAAATAGCCATTATCAACCAAACTCAAACCAGGTAAAAACCACTAAAGGAATTTTGTCTGGAGTGGTCAAATTTCAGTGCAAACACAGAGGGTCAACTTGTGACACTTGGCTCCTGTATTCTGCTCGTAAGCATCCCAGTGTATTTGCTTTGCTCTCCCTGTCTTTTTCCTCCTCTGTTCCCCTGTCCATATATCAGTGTCAGGGAGTTCAAACATCACAAGGGCCGGTGGTTTTTTTATTATTTTTGTAACACCTAATGTGGAATTTTGCATGAGCAACACTCCTTCCTGTCAGCACTTGGAAACTCTTTTGTGTTACGTCCGTCCTTTCTCTGAAGTAATCGCTCAACTATTTCTAGCAATAAAATATTCCTCTGCATTGCCATCAGATATGTTAGAAAGATTAGTGCAAGATCTGAAGGCCCTGTCCAGCTAAGTCCAACAAAACTTCCAAGGCCTTTAATGTTCTCCTTTTTTATTTCACTACAGATATTGCCTGTGGACATGGAGTAGGAAAAAGGCTCCCAGATACTCTCTGATAGACATAAGCTGTGTACTCTATAGAGAGGCTGCACACTGTCTGAGTGACGTGCCAAGGGTCAGGAACAGGAGTCTGTGCATATCTACATCCTTCTTGTCTGGTTTTCCTTTTTTTTTTTTTTTTTTTTAATTAACTTAAAAAACACTATAGCAAAGATTTGTGTAAAATTTGTTAGGCTAGGGGGAATGGATCCTGCCTCTTCTGTCGGCTGAAAAGGCAGTGGGTTTTTTATCTCTCCACAGCTGGGGAAGTGAGGAGAGAAACCGCTCGGTAAGGCAGTTTGAAAATCTTACTTGGTGCCTAAGATGCAACTGGGGAAAGGAAGGTTTTCCTAAGGTATTGAAATGTTCACCTGACTAACAATCAGAGAATTCACTTCTTTTGCTCTCCGCTTAGGGTTTGACACTAGCTGAAGTAGAGCTGAAACTCCTGACAATTATTAAGAAATCCTTCAAGACTGGAGAAGTGACGGAAGTGACAATCGTACTGTTTTCCATGTCACCAGTTGCACCAGCTGGAAGTGCACATGCAAGCTGAACTTACTTGCAGAGGTTGCTTTGACCTGACTTTGGGAAACACAGAGCAGGTCTGTCAGCAGTTGCTTGTGGAAAAAAGCAACTCCTCTGGCTTTCACAGGGGAATCAGCTCCTCCATGAGTTACAGTGCTAGGGATGAAACAACTGCTTGTTCCTTGGCTTTTCTTCAGTCTTTCTTCAGCTGGACCATATGGGAGGCTTCCTCCCGAGCTCCAAAGCCTCTGCTCCCTGGGAAGGAGCCACATGTGTGCAGCTGCCCCTGGCATGGCTGCCTGACTGCCCCCCTTGCTGCCTTGCTCCATGCTGCTGTCTCCCGTGGCACTAAAAAAAAGTTTACTTCAGATTAAGCGTATTTTTGTGCAGCACCTTTTTTATATTTTTTTAAAAGTTTTTTGTTTTGTTTTTGTTTGACAGCCATGACAGCCTCTCCTCATTATTATGGAAAATATAGGGTTGGTGGTAATTACTATCTGAGTATGAATGGGAGCAGAAGTGGGCATAGACTGCACTGGCCTTTCTTTGACAAGGTATAACTTTCTTCTGAATTTCTGTGTTAATTAATGCTTATTTAAAAACCACTTTAATTGGCAGTAAACACCTCAACTTTTTGTACTCATTAAAATGCACCCATTGATGTGTGATGGATTTTTTAAAGCTTAATTAACTTTCTTCCTGTATATATAACCTATAATAATGACAAATACTGAAAACTGCCTCCCTTTTCCCCCTCCTCTATTTTTGCCCTCCCCAATATTTCTATCACTTGAAGAAAGGCTGTAAAAACGTATCCTGACTTGCCCAGGATGGGGGTGCTCCCTGGGCACGATAATTCAGCCCCTCTCAGAGACCTCACAGAGGCTGAGACTGGCCAGGAGCCACAGGCAGCTGCCCTGCCTGCCCATGCTCTGTCCTCTGCGTGCTCTTGCACCCCAAGTTGCCCACCCCACCCTCACTGTTCTCCTTTGGAGGCAGAAAGTGGATCCTTCTCTCACCTTCACTCGTTCATCAACTTTTTTTTTAATAAAATTGCTGTGGAAACTTTTTCTCAGGTAAGCTCACAGGCCTTTTCTTCCCTGAAAAAAACCCAGAATCTTTCAGTGACAATTGATTTTTCTAGTTCTTTTATTTTTTTGTTTTGTTTTGGTTTGGTTTTCTTTTTTCTTTTTTAATAGATTGAGATGAGTTTATCTGCATGCACATGTGTGAATGCCAAGTCAAAAGAACCAAGGGACCTCTAATAGTGCTTTCCTCTTCCTCCAATTTTCAATATCTATTCACTGAGTGGGATTTAGTGTAAAACTTCGTAGTGCAATGAAATGAACAATGATTTCAACTTCTAATTTTTAAGTGTCTCAGCATTTTGGACTACGAAATTAGACTCCTGAATTGCTTTTGAACATGGGAGGTTGGTACTTTTTGCAACTGTGATCCTTTGTATACAAGAGAAATTACCAACAAGCAGAGTACATTACTGTAATTCATGAAAATATGCAAATTGCTTGGTTCAGCTGTTACACACAGATCATTTCCCAGTCTTTCTTTGCAATTTATAGAATATTCTTGTTTAAGGTGGGTAAGTCATAAGTTTTAAAATGGGCAGTCTGGTTTGTGAAGGCACTTCTAGCGAGTGCATTTTAAATGCATGAAACAATGATTTAATTTCCAAAAGTGCTTAATTTCCCAAAACTCCTAATTTCTTCATCCAAATGTAAACCTGTTTAAAATACCTTGTGAAATGCTCTTCATTCTCCCTTGCTCTGTGTGCTTTCTCTAATCCAGGTGATAACTTTGCTGCTGTCCAGTTCCTTTCTCTTTACCTGTCTCAAAGAGCGATTAGGGTGACTGTCGAAATTCCACACTGTAATAATAAATACACCAAGATATTCCCTCCTGCTTTGTACCTGTTTTCTGGCCAAGCTAGCACTAATATTTACTGCCAATTACATCTTGTCTGCTTCACAGGAATCTTCCACTCCGTGGAAGATTTTACAGACACAGCTTATCATTCTCCTAAATTAAGTGCACACTTAAAACCATGGAGCTTGCTGAGTTTCTCCTACTGGGTAGTTTTCCTGTACAGCTTGAGAATAGGACAAACAAGATTTGCATTGACTGAGAACTGGATTTCTCTCACCTGCTCAAGATAACTTAATTAGGGTGACAATATTTAATTATTATTTTAAAATATACGTTTATCTGGAAAAATGTGGATGGCATGCAGTATTCTCAACATTAATGCTAACTTTCTTCCTGGGCTGATTTCAGGGCTATCATTTAAAATAAATGCTACTGCCTGTTAATTTGACCATGTCAATAAATAACAATGTCCATAACACGTGTATGAGGCTAATTAGGATTTTACGGCTGTGTTCTGGTTGATAGCTGTGCTGTTGGCTTGCTGGGTCTTTATGTTTCGGCGATGTACACCTCATTGATGCATAACATGTAACACCTGTTGATGCAGTAAATGTTTAGTCCTGGCAATTGGCCCTCACATAATTTCTGGTATGAGAGCTCTGTGTAGCAGACTCGGGTATCATAATTAGGCTTCCTCAGTTTAGAACAGCTTTTCCTAAAGGAAAACCTTAAAGCTTCTGTAATCCTGGTGAGTCTCCTTGAAGTTTGTGAAAAAGGACAGCGTAATTCTCTGTCGCAGAGGGACAAGTTTATAACTGTGGGCTGGTTTGGTCCTTGCCAGTGAGGCAGGGCACTCCTGTAACAGGATACTGGAGGCTCCAGGCACAGCTGCTCTTTCTTCCCCTGCATGTCCCGGCAAACACGCAGCACTAGCCATGCTGCAGCTTCCTTAGCTCTAGGTGCCAAATGGAAACATAGGCATTCTGAAATAAAATCTCTACTGACTGCCTTGAGTGCCTGCTCTTCACTGTTTATCAGCACCAGGCCTGCCTGAGAATTGCATCTCTATAATAAAGAACCATGACATAACTTTCTTGTAGGTGGAGTTCCTTGCGAAGTCCAATTAGTTTCAGGCTTCACTTTGAAATGTAAAAGATTATACCCGTCTTACCTTTGTTTGCTTGAACAGCTTTAACTAGATCTGCTTGAACTGTTGTTAAAATTTATTGGGTTTTAAATATTTATTTATTGTTTTTAAAATCCCATGAATGTCTTGGTTTTAAGGGGATTTTGTGACTATAGATTGCACAAGCCCATTTGATGCTGTGCTTAACTAGAACTGCTGTCTTTTGCCTGGAGTTCTGGCTCCCAGGCTCAGCTCTGCAGTAATTCGCGTGTGGTAGGAGAGTCACCCCATGCTAATGAAAGGGGCAGAAGCACCTCCCAGCACAGCTAAGTAAGGACAACAAGGGTTTCAGAGCAGTAGTAGCCACACACCTTGGAGTTTTGGCTTTGTGGAAGTTTTGCATGAGTGAACAGGTTCCTTTGCTTCTTACACAAGAACATTAGAAATATATTCTATTAATTCTGTTATTATCTATTTTAAAAGTATTAATCATAGCTTTAAAATAACCGGTAATTAACAGGACAACAGTGTTACTCATCAGAAAGAGAAAAGCAGGTGAGCAACCCAGCTTGGTATCAAATGCAATAAAAGAGCACAATAAATAATTCCAGCAGTTTATTATCCCTGCCTCAATCTTGTCATTCTGCAACATTTTGAGACTTCATTTTTCAGAAAAAAACCTTGTTACTAAAAGAAAATACAGCTGCTGCAAAAGGCTCTACCACTGTATTCAGCACAGAAAAAACATGGAACTGTTGGAGGTGGTCCAGAAGTGGGTCATGAAAATGTTCATGGGGCTGGAGCACCTCTGCTGTGCAGACAGGCTGAGAGAGTTGGGGTTCAGCCTGGAAAAGAGAAGGCTCTGGGGAGACCTTATAGCACCTTCCAATACCTAAAGGGGCTACAAGAGAACTGGGGACAAACTTTTTACAAGGACAGGTAGTGATAGCTCAAGGGGTGGTGGTTTTAAACTAAAAGAGATTCAGATTAGATATAAGGAAGACTTTTACGAGAGTGGTGAAACACAGGAACAGGTTGCCTGGAGAGGTGGTGGGTGTCCCATCCCTGGAAACATTCACGATCAGATTGGATGGGGCTCTGAGTAATGTGATCTGGCTCAAGATGTCTCTGCTTATTGCAGGGCTGTTGGATTAGATAACCTTCAAAGGCCCCTTCTGACCCAAAGCATTCTGTGATTCTGTGATATTTCCATTGGGCACAATGGCAGAAATGTGTGAGAAGGCAGTAACTAAAGCAGACAAGTCGAAAAAAGACTTGAAAAATTGATTTTAATGAAAGGTAGGTGTATTCAGATTTTTCTTCTTTGCTTTTTGGCAAAAGTTCTCTCATAAAGGAAAGACAATGCCTTTGACTGTAAAACAGCTTGAAGGTAAAAAATGGGGATCTAGTTTCAAGAGCAGCTCCTGAAATGGAGGAAAGTGTACTCCTGGGCAAACTCATCCTGATCTGTGCTTGATGAAGGTCACCCAGCACCTGCCATAGGGACTTGCCATAGGGGCAGTTTTTTAGTAAGACTCTTCTCCTGCCAGAGCCGTCTCTCTTAAAATGGGGTGACTTCTCATCTACGTATTTATCTGCACAGGTTACACAGAGTAAGTTTGCACTTGCCTGTGATTTACTTATTACCAAGAGGTTAATGACTCAAATTCAGAGACAGTTGTGTTGATTGCCATGACAGTATCACAATCCTAATCGGCACCTAACATGTCAATAACCAACCCAAACCATGTACCTGGGTTCATGGCTCAAAATATAAACCCCATAGCCCCCACTTTGCAAACTGACTTGGGGAGAAGAATTGCAGGATTGAATGGATCAAGATTTTTCAAGAACCTGTTTTGGCAGTCCTGAGGTCAACAATGTCACTAATTTTTCAGATTTTTTCTCAAAGCAGATTGATAAAAGTTTTGGCTTGTGAAAAGTGGAAGACAGTGGTTTCCCGATTGCTTAAACAATCTCCTCAAATAATTTCTCTCTCGAGGGTAGGAAGGCAAAACCAGAAAACTAGAGTAGTGAAAGTTAAAAGCAAAACAACTTGGATTTTTTACCATGAAATCAGTAAAAATTTGTAAAATAAAATTTCACTTTATAGAAATAAAAAATTTCCTCAAAAATATTTTGTTTAACAGGCCATTTTGATTTAATTATTGTTTTTATATTTCAATGGCAAGTTATTTACTGTTTACTTTCCTCTGCATTGTGTGGCCCCAGGCCTTACTGAATGTGTTCTATTCAAACCCTGCTCTGAAGACAGAAATATTAATTTCCACATGGGCTTTTCTATAGAACTCATCACTATGGTAACTGAATGTTTCATAAACATTAATGAACTTATTTTCACAGCAGTGCAGTGACGCATTGGGTGGTAGTATTATCCCCATTTCATGATGAAGAACTGAGGCAGAAAGAGATTAAGTACAAAAGTATTCACTAATTTTAAGTTCCCCATCTGAGATGCATGGTCTGATTTTTCAGAGGACTTAGTTTGTTATCTGTTCAAAGCACAGCTCCCATTGCCTTCGGTTGCAGCTGTGAGTTCAAATTTCTTTGTGCTTTCTGTACTCGGATAGAGGCTGCTTTAATCTTGATCATACATGGCCTTTTTAATTTCTTTTCCTCAACTTAATCAGAAGGAATTCAAACTTACTAGGTCCTGGCCACATATTTTTTTCTACATATTAACTGAAATGACAATGGTTTACATAATTTTATCTGAACACCAATTCATAGTTTTAGTGTTACTACTAAAATAATTTATAAGATGGTAACTTAACTTCTCAAAGATTAGAAAAGCATCTGCTCTGGTAGAGTTCAATTTTTGTTTTCATGAAAGAGTGCAAAACTCCTGGGAGCCTCTTTTTTGAGGTTAACCTGGGGGCTACTGATGTAGCTACAAACAGTTAGATTAGAATCATGGATTTTTATGCAGAGTCACTCATTTAAAAAATAATTCTACCTTCCCTGAAAGCCAAGATATCAAGCAAAGTAAATGTATTAGTTATATTGTTACATGGGATTTTTCCAGCAGGTGAATCAAGTATCTTGTTTCAAACACACCTGGACTTTGCTGAAGTTTAGATTTGCTGTGTTTGACCCACACACATATCCCAGCATAGGAGGGAATCTACTAAAATTACTTTCTGTCTTTAGGCAAGAGGGCTTTATAGTGGCTTAGGATATCTTGAAAAGCCAGCCCTTAATTTGCATTAGAATATGTCATAGGACTTATGGGTCCCCTCATAATTCTGCAGGCTCCTTTTCCATTCTTTTCTTTTGACCTACAAGTTGCCAAAGTTTATAAATGCAAAGTCTACTTTCAGGTCTTTCCTGAGATATTTAATCCTGGAGCAAATTTTTGTAGATGTTTTTCTGCAGCAGTGGCTCAGAAAGCAAGCACTGACCCCGTCTTAACCACAGAGGTGCAAACAGGCTGCTGCAATATTCGTGTTGTTGAATTTTCCTTCCAGTGCCGAATGAAAGAGAGCTTGCCCTTTTCCTCAAATCTCTCCCCGATTGAGAGATGAGTGAGCTGGTAGCTACAATATCCAACAGCTCCACCAAGTTGAGAATGTGATGTCTGTGTAATAATGCTCAATTTTGCACACTTCAAATCCATTAGTAGCAATTACCTTACCTGAGGTGTTTTGAGTTAGTTTTAGTACAGCATTCTTGCAGTTGGTAGATAATGAACATAATAATGTATACAGCATTTTCAAGTCTCTGTTTTTAGCTACAATAATGCCATTAGGATTCTATTTAGCAAATGTGTGCTTCCCACTAAAAGTTAAGACTTTTTTGTTCATGTTTTCCCTGCCATGATTTCAATTGCATCTCATATCCTATTCTGTGCAGTGCTGGCTCTCCTGAAAGAGCAGAAAAGTGTTTTATCCACTGCTCTTGTGCAAAAGCAGTGGGGCCTGGCACGCTGGGAACAAAACAAGGATGAGGGAGGCCAGGCCTTCCGAGCACCTCTGGGCAAGCTATGTGCCTGCATTCTGCCGTGTCCTGTTTGCCCAAGGGGTGAGGATGCTGACACAGCACAGCACAGCACAGCAGCCATCCTGCTCACCCCAGGAGGGGCTGTGATGCTGCTGAAGCTGCTGGTGGACTCCATGGTGGTAAAGATGCAGGTGGGCTGCATGGTACTGAGAGAGGCAGGTGTTGCAGCACATTTCACTAAGGGAGGCCAGCTCAGACATCTGTGTTGGGGGTCCTTGGGCACTGCAGATGTGCTGTGGCTCTTCTTCCCCCCTGCACCTTTTTTGTCCCCTCCAGAAAAGAATGTATAGTCCATATGGGGAGTTACAGCTGAGAAGAACTCTGCTTGGTCCTGGGTGATAATAAGGAGTGGATGGTCAAGCAAGGGTGGCTGCAGTGAATGTTGTCCCATGCCTGCTTGTTTCCACGAGTCAGTGATGTCAAACAGCTCTGGTGTGGGTGGGATAACCCAGTACTCCACCCTTACAAGATCCCTCTTCACCCCTTGTCTTTGTAGCGAGATAACTATGAAAGTCTTGGTTTGGGAGAACCAGTATTCCACCAGGTCTTCCTTTTCTCTGCTCCTTGAAGGGAAAAATAAGAAATCTGGTTTTGGGCTATCTTCTGAACCAAGTGATACGGCTAAGCTAACACACCGAGTTTTCTAAGTAGTAAGATTTCTTTGATTGTATCTTTCCAAAGAATTCCTTAGTAAAGAATGAGAAAGGGATGAGAGGATATAATTGATGCCCTCTTTGTAGATGTCCCTGCTAAGGTCTCTGGCACAGATAGTATCAACATCTTAAAAATAGTTTCAAAGTGTTACAATGCTCCTTTCGTATTAAATTGACCAAACTCAAGGAGTATTTGGGCAGCCACACAAAATGTTCTAGGAAACTAACTTATGTTTGTTGTTGACCTGTTTAGAAACAGAGTAAGACCTTAGAGAACCTTTTCTGTCTTAAACAGGAACATGAACATGCATTTGGCAGACACAGACCTTCTCTCCAGTTATTTTGCTCTTAGATGATCTTTTGAAAAAGCAAACTGATTCTTCTGGTACTGAATTGATCTTTCTCACCTTTTAGTTCCTCTGGCACGCTGGCTGCGTGCTCATCCCATGCCACCTCCTGCCCTGTGAGCACACATTCACTACACGGGTATCCAATGCTTGATGGAGAGTGGTGGAGAGCTGTTCTAGTAATGCTCAGCAGGGAAAACTAAGCTGAGTTTTAGCACCCCAAGGACAAGGACAAAATGACGGAAAAGCACTTGTCTGCATGAAGATAACAAAGCGCTGCTGGCTGTGGGGTAGGCGGATGGAGGGGAGCAGAGCCTGTGCCCCCTCCTCTGTTGCTGCCCCTTCTCCTTGCCTGCTCCACCTCCTGGCCCCTTCAGCTGCAAAAGTGACTGTCACCTCCATCCGTCTGCTGCCCCGGATGTCTGCTTGCCTGACAGCAGAGCCCAAAAGTTGACCCCATCTGCAGCCTGCGCACTGAAGGGGAGCTGGGGCAGGCAGATATCACCTCTCAGTCACAATGCGCCCAGGCTGCTCCGGGGGCAGCACAGCAAAGCGCTGGCCCTGATCTTCTTGCATTGCCATCATCTACCCTGAAATTAGTAACAGCATGTCCAAGGTTAGTGGCAAATTCAGATACCCAAGCTACACAGGGGGAGGGTGAATAAAGGACAGTGGTTGTATACAGTGTAAGCGGTTGCCTTAGACAATGCGTGACCTCTGAATTAAAAGACCAGGATTAGCAAAGAGCTTTTTTGCATTATTGGGCCCATTTACAAAAAGCTTTACCCTAATTGTATGGTACCACAGAGCTTTAACTTGAGCACATATTGGTTTTGTAATCTGATCCCCACATAAATCATAGTTGGTGAGAGTGGAACAATTAGTGCCTTAATCTACTGGAACTACACAGTATCTTTAAATCTGAATTTTCCTGATCATTATGGGTATTACAAGAGTCAATTAATTTATATTTCACACAAAATGTAATTAAATCCCATGATAACCTGACTGTGAAATGAAGGAGGGGGGAGTGAGGAGCAGGGTGGGAAAAGCCTTTCCTTATGGAGCTGCCATCAGACACCATGGCATGGAATCGACAGAGGCAAACCGCCTCCTCTTCAGCTTCCCAAAGTGCAGAAGTTTTGGGGTGAGGGGTGTTGTTTCCTGATTTCTGAGCAACTGTGTGGTCACAAGAAGTGTTTGCTGCCACATACTTCCAGCTCAGCCTGCAAGAAAAGTGATCCATGGTTGCTAACCCATTTAAGTGCTCAGGAAAGGGGAAGGCCTTGATGTTCCAAAGAGCCCGATGCCTGTAGTTGGTCACCTAAGGGAATCCACTTATGACTCTATTACCCAGTAAATTAGCAGAGTGGTTCAGTCAGGTATATTTATCATGAAGAGAACTGAAGATAATTAATACACTGCATTGAATGCAAATTGCACCCATAGCACTTATCTCATTTTCAATTAGCACAAATGTTACAGCACTGCAGGCTTGTTATGGTTTTACCATGGGCTGGGTAATTAATTTCTGTGAGCTACATATTAGACACCTGATAATGCCGTTTATTAATAAATGTCACCCCAGGTATCTGTTAGGAGAGGTAAATAAATTAAATGTTCAGTTGTCTGCCCTGTGCAAATCTATTCTTACACCTCACTGCATCTTTTCACTTGTTTGCTTATCAAGGAGAATGACTACTGAGATTACAATGGCAAACAAAGGAATATGAGGAACAATAATCCGGACCCCAAAGCGGTGTTTCTATCACCACTGCTGATGGCAGGAGCTGTGCCACTGTGTCTCCCTCCTGCCTGGGGACACGGCCGTGGGTCACTGAGGTGACCTCTCTCCAGGGCCACCCTGGACCTATGACAGCAGAAAAGCTGAAGTGTTCCCCAAATCCTCACTTCCGAGGAATTTGCCAACCACTTATTGATATATATCTCTGTCTGTAACTCTGTCCCCCAGAACGTTTAACTGGCCCCTCCCCCGCCCCAGAGCCGACACCCACACAGCTGCCTGTGGCAATTGGGCTCAACAGATCCTGAGGAGATTCAGGTTTGTGTTTTTCCCTTTCCTTCCAAAACTTCAGAGAAGGAGGGTGGGGTTAGGTGAACCTGCTGACTTGTCCCCACCCCAGCAGGGCCATGGCCCCTGGTGGAGGTGAGGGCCCCTCCAGCTGCCTCAGGGCCAGGGGTGGCAGCGCATGGACTGTGGCAGGGATTTTTGGAGATCTCTCCTCAGGGGGAAAAAAAGAGAAAGATTATAAGGAGAATGAAACCAGCGTGTGTTCTCTGATCTGTTCCAGGTTTTGGGAGAAGAGGGGAGCAGGAAGTGACAAGATTCTGACAGCACAACAATGGATAAAACTGGGTAAGGCCCTTACACAGGGATATGGGAAAGTCAGGAAGCACCATCTCCTCCAGATCCTGAGCTTTCTTCTGCTGAGTGGGTAGACCATATATGACAAACTTTCTAGTCAACTCCTGTTTTCTAAAGTTCCAACACAGGTTTCATCACCTTTGAGAGGAAAGGTCCTTTGGTCTTTTTTTTCCCCCTCTCATTTGATTTTGAAATTTCAGCAAGCCGCACTAGCAAAAACAGGTGAAAACACTCCAGATAAAATGAACTTTGGTGATCCTTCTCCCCAAGGAAGGCTACAAGCAGGTAGTTGCAGTCACTTTAAGCAAGCTTTGCATAATCTGTCTTAGATCATGTTAGCCTGGTTAAAATAAGACAACCTCCACTGTGTGAGTGCAGTTTAGTTGATAGAAAGATGCTTTATGGTAGTGATTTCTTACTTACAAAACAAGTAGATTTGTACTGTATAAATACTCTGTTCTGATGTACATTAGGAGTTGAACTAGTTTGAATACACTGGCAAAATAAATATGTCTAACTGATCATTATATAGGTAGAAATCTGAGTATGGAACAAGTGTCAATCTTTCTTGAAGTTGAAGAGTGTTTATAGCAAAAAAAGGTAGGTGCAATACAATACTCAGTTTCCCAGATAGAAACATATTTAGGAAGAACCACATTATGAGTCACTTGTAAGTTAGCTGTGGGGAAGAACAAGAGACTGTTGCCACAATAATTTAATCAGTGTGAATTTCAGTGAAAAGTGCTTTTAAGAAAAGTGCTTTCATCACTTATGCAGGTCTTCCTTTTATTTACAAGGTTTTGTACTGTAAATAATTTCCATGTGCTTCCTGGTAGAGTGACTGCCATCTTACCATCATCTGCTATCGTCTCTCCCTCGGCTTTCTTGCGGCGCCTTCCTGGATAGCAGCACTGCCCAAAAGCCGGTGCGATCCTAGTGCCCCAACCGCCCGAGCGGAGGCGGGGGGGGTGGTTGGCACCAGGAGGGCTCAAGTTTGGCCCCACCGGTGGGAAGCTGGGTTCGGCGTGGAATAGGGGACGGTGAAAGACGTAGGAGACCCGCATACAAAAAGAGGGACTCCAGGTGTGAGTGTGCTTCAATTTATTACCACACCGGGGGCCCAGGGACCGGAGCCTCGAGGCGCCCGTGGCACGGGATTTTAAGGGGAATAAACAGCCAATCAGGTGAGGGTACAGGAGAAGGGTTAGGGAGGGTCCAGGGTTACAGAGCCAATAACTTGGGGAATAAGGAGCAGAGAGGGGAGAGGCAAGAGGGGAGAACAAATCACCAACTGAATAACGGAGAACTTACCAGAACTTGGGGAGTATATAGAAATTAATTGACAACTGGGTATCCAATGAGGGGACTTGGGGGTAGGCTTGTCATAACTTGGGTTAAACTATTGTGATGTCTGTTTCTGGGGGGAGCTCTCCAGTTTTGGGAGCCCTCCACCAGAACTCCTTTTCTTCGGTGGTACACTCTGGGGCTCTCAAGCCTTTATTATTTATACATACCACCCCGACAATCTGCTGTGATTTTTTCAGGTTTCAGGACTCAGAGATAGCTCAGTATTTGAAGATGGGATTTACAATAATGCTTTAAAAATACTGCAGCACTTGAAAAAATCAATTTTAAAAAGCCTTATTTGGATTAGAGTTCATACTTCAGAGAAGAACACATGATTTTAAAGGCCAATGACCTGCCAACATCCTTTAAAACCATGTTTAATATGCTGAGAAGAATGTATAACCTCTCAGTTTAAACAATTATGATAGCCATCCTAAGGAGCTGGCAAAGTATAGAATTAATGCAAATTCCTTATTTGAACAGGAACAATATTTGCAATAAAAATAGAAATGGTGAATGCACTGTGAGATAGATCTGCTTTCTTTCCAATCAGATCCAGGCTAGCTGCCAGGCACAACAGGTCCAACACGGACACCCAGCACACTGGTTCCCCCCGGGTGGCCCCCTTTCCCTGTGAGGGATAGCACAGCTGGTGCCAGGGTCATGCCAAGCCAGCTGTACCATGCCCACCTGGCTTTGGCTTGGCTGGTGGGACTGGTGCTACCTGCAGAGAGGGTCTCATAGGGAACAGGCATCATGGGAAAAGTTTTTCCTGTGGAATCATGCAGCAAAAGGAGACTTTTACAGGGACAGAGGCCTAGGAAAGGGTCATTGGTGGCTGAGGTCAGTAGTACTGGTGGGGTATGAGCTCATGTGTGTCATACCCATAACAGGCAGCTCCCTGCACCATACAGGGAGCTTTGTACCCATTCATCAGTCACTCATTGATTCCCTCTCCCACCTTCCTGCCAAGGGAGAAGTGGGTGTAAGGGAGCATCTTGTCTCTGTGTTCCTGATGTTATTATTTATGCAAGTCAAATATGCCATATGGATGGAGTGGAAGTTTGGTGAAGGTTTGCACTCCCTGAAAGTGTTCAATCCACAGGCTGAGGGCTCTGGACAGATGTGTGTGATTCTTTCTGCAGAGAACTCATAGGGCTGGTGGAGTGAATCTTTCAAATGTTTCCTTCACTGCAGCATCATACAGTGTTAGATGTGATGAGGATGATAAGAACAAAGACCATGAACTCAATTAGGAATTCCACAGGAAGCTGGTGCCAGGCCCAATGCCAGGTTTGATATGCCTTTGTCACTGAAGAGATGCATTGCAGCAGTAAATGAAGTTTTCTAAGTGTGAATGCTGTGTGTTTGCATATTTCAAATGACTATAGTCCAGCTGAGAAGTGACATAGCCATGAATAATGGAGACAAGGTCATCACCTGCCAGGGTGGCACAGAGCCTCCTAACCAATGGCAAAGAAGTGTTCCTTGCAGAGGTTGTTACGGGAAAACTCAGCATCAGTAGCAAATCCAAGAGCACACCTAAATTATGAAACCAACACACTAATTATGGAAATACACCATCCAGCCAGGCATAGTGTGCTCAAGTGACAAGCTCTTAGAGATGCTTTCCTGTCTCCCACCTGTCTTACCTCTGCTTTGCTTGGATTTAACCAGCTGCTTTTCTTTCACTGCCATGTTGGTGGTAGCAGTGTATGTATACACAGAGGAATTTAGGTATCGCTCTATTTCACCTGCCCCTTTCCGGCAATTCAGTCTATGCCATATCACTCAGCAGCTTCATGTAGAAACAGGGAGGCACCACAAAGAATACAGATCAGGAGTCCACAGGAGAGAGGAGTGTAGTGCTGGAGACAACACTGCTTCACAAGTCACGAGGTGGTTACCAGCAGGAATAATTCAAAATAATTTTAGTACATTACCCTGGACTTCTGCCACCCATCAGGCAAGATAGCAATATCTCATGGTTAATGCTGAAGTCAAGGAGGATGAGGATGGATGCCTGCCCTCTCTCCACTGACAGGAGGGCATCATCCATCAATGCCACTTGAATAGCTCCAGTTCCATATCCTGGCTTGAATCCAGACTGTGACAGATCTAAAAGATTCACCTTTAGCAGGTTTAGTTCAAGCTGCCCTTTGGCTAGAAGCCATAGAAACTTTCCTGGTAATTGGGAACCCTCTTGGATATGGGTTAGGAAGAACTCATGTCCACAGGGTAGATTTTCACAAGGCTTGGTGACAGTCAATTCCCAACATGTTGGTAATTCTCCAGTTGGTGTTCTCCATCTTCCCTCTTTCAAGATTTTGATCTTCTGGGTTGGGCTCTGGAACAATCTTGGGCAGATGGCAGCAAGAGGAAGCCAGACAATATTGCCAGGTTAAATCCAGGACAAGAATAAGTTCTGAGGTGCAGTCACTGCAGCCAAAAACCCTGTCCTGTCAACACAACAGTAAACACTTTTTCCTTTGATCAGAGAAGTGAGAGCACTTTCCAGGATTTTAAAATGAAGGTAACTTTGGCCATATGTAAAAGAATGGCCACTTGTGCATTGCACTTGGCCCCAGCTTGCAGCACACTGAGCTGCTCTGGCCCTGCTTGGTTGCTGTGGAAGCTGGGTGAGCCCAGAGCTGTCATGCCTCTGTGCAGATCAGTGTATGCTGAAGTGCCTCAGGAAGAGAATTACAGAAAAGAGAAAGTCTATTAGCTGTCTCATTTGAGCTCCCTGTGATTATTTGTGTCTATGTGTAACATTTCTTTTGGCTCCTTGTTTCCTTCTGGCTGTCAGTGCTGTAATGGAGCTCTGTGGGGGTGATTACTGTGTACCATCACATTGGGACCAAATGCACTTGGCACTGAACAAAAATAAACACAAATAGCCTGAATATGCAACAACTTTTTCCTTCCTACCTTAAGGATCGGTGTCAAAACCTTTAAGTCTTTATGTCTGAGTAGTTTTTCTGCAGCAACGTGTTAATTAGGTGTTTATATTCTTACAAACGCGGATTTACATTTACCTGTGTTTCAAGATGATTAGTAGGTACCAAGCAACTGATTACACTTGCAGCCAATCCTGTGCCATTAACGGTGAATAACGGCAGGCACTGTTGTTTCAAATCTCATTTGGTTTGGCAAAGGTATGATGGTAAAAAATAACAGCTAAATCAATTGCTTGGATATACAGGGTTTTTTCATTTTCAGGCATCTTTATCAGCACAGCTTTGATTAATATCTGTACACTGACTGGCATTTTCCTATTGTCATTAGAGAAAATTTAATAGGTTGTTCACTATTTTTCTCCAAGACGTGGATTTTGGAAAACTAAAAAAAAAAAAGAAAAATTACCTGATGTTTATGTTTAGAGGAAGTCAGTCAATGTTGATCCTCATATTTGACCCAGAATCTGAAGAATTATTTGAAAAGATCTGTGAGCTATTTAGTTTTCCAAATTACAAAACTATGCTTATTTTTATTTAACAAACAAAAATTCCAGCAAAGTATTGTTTGCCCCATTACAAACAGGTCAGAGCTCACAATCAGCACACATGTAATGAAGGTAAACTAATATTAGCTGGCAGAGAAGAGGGTCAGATGTTTAATCTGAAACTGAGTTCTTGGTTAAAACATGCAGTTTTCTGTCAGAGAGAGTAATGAATTTTTGCTGCTGCAGTGAATTGTTTCAATTTGGGGAAAAAAGTAAAAAAAAAATGCCCAAAAAACCTGTTTCATTTCAGCATTTATAAACATTCCAACATGTTCTACAATGAAATACTTTGATTTCACAACTACAAATATTGTTTAATTTTCAAAATTACTTCCAGTTTATTTTAAAAAAGTAAAATGAAAGTGATTAAATATAAATTAAGCTATGGTTTTTTTTGGAATGAACAAAATATTTTGCTGGAATGGTATAATTTGCCAATTTTTTTTTTTTTTGCTAATGCTTTTTTTTTCAACAAAGAAAAGCTTACAAACTTACTTTGGGTCAAAGCAACTAATGATTATATATTATCTTTTGATTTGGCTTTGATTTGATTTAGCTGCTTGTACCCCCTTGAAGAAATCTTGAAGGAAGAAATGTCAATTCCAAGGTTCCCAGTTCCCAGAAACAGATAAATTGTCCTGATTTTTGGAACCGGGTAGGACTGGTTGGAATGGTGGGGACTTCACTTTTCTCTGGGGTCAGGAACTTTGGAGTTTAAACTTGCTACCATGTTAGTCAGTGGAAAAATGTGTGTGCAGGATCTGTCCCATTGTAACTGATCCTGGGAATCAGAAAGTCTGCAGACCAAGGTACTTCCCTGGGCTTGTTGCTAATGAATCTGTGGTATGAGAACATTACCTTGACCCTGTGGTATGTGCACTTCTTTGCTTTTGTCAACGCTTTTAAGGTTCTTGCAACCCTGCTCAGTGCTGCAGATATCACACATCACCACCCAAGGAGTTTTTTTGGTAATCTTTGCTCTAACAAGGAGGCAAAGGTTGTTGTGAGTGAAGACAAGGGTGGGGGCGGGGAGGTTTTCAATCGGCAAGTGATCTGAGAATAAAGAAAGGTTACCTGTTTGTTTGTCAACAGGATGAAGTAAATAAGAGTTAAAAAAATCGGAGACACAAGTCAAAGGCAATCAAATATGTATTTAATTAAAGCAAACATAAAAATTAAAGTTACATGTTGAATCAATAAACAGCACTTTTTTCTACATGCATTTTGAACAAGACAGATCAGAATCTTGCATGATGAAGACATAATGTGTCATAATAATTAGGAACACAGACAAAAGAACAGCTAATCAACATGCAAATTTATGCAGTTCTGGTGATTCAGATGAGGCAGATTTCTACCTCTTTTTTTGCTTGATTCATCTTCATTGCTAATCATCTGAAGGCTGCCAAATGTTCACTGACACTAATGTATTATAGGTCAAGAGAGGCAGGTCTTCACCTATTACCCCCACAAACAATATGCTTTCCTTCCCTGTTTCCTCTTCAGGATTTTCAGCAATTACTGCCAGATGCAATCAGACTCCTTGAATAGGAGCAACTGGGGCTTGTTTGTGGCTTGGATTCATTAGAATCAGGAGGATGAAGAAAGGAATAAATTACTTAATTGCACAAAAAAGTTGCAGCCAAAGTGATGGTGAGAGAAGCTGATTGTGTAGTTGCGTATTAGGCCACTCTTGGAATGGAGGATCTTAGAATAGCTGGTAGTTTGGCCTTCCTGATTCAGACAGATTTGGGTGTCCTCCAAAACAGATGGCTCCACACACCATCTATTCTTCTCTTTGTCAGGTTTTACCATTTATTTGATCTTGTTCATCTATGATGCTAGTTGTATTAGATGTAACACAAATATGCATTCAGATCATATCCATTAGTCTTGCATCCCAACTTTTATTCTTTTAGCCTTGTTTGATGAGATGATCAAGTTGAACAAAGCCCTTGTTGTCCTGTTCCCGCATAACATCCATACATAAAACACCAAAACCCGTGACTAAAGCCTTGCACAGACAAATAATCCTCCTGTGTCACAGGTTTTGAAGGTTTATTTCTCCCCATTTTACCAAGCAGCTCTGACAAATGATAACCAGACACAACAAATAGTTAATTTTTATTTGATCCCATAGAAGCAAACATTTGCATATGCCCAAGCAAAACTGCCCCTCTTCCATCCTTATGCTGAGACCCTTGTTCAGATATTCTCTTCAGGTTCCAGGCCATGTGTTATGCTTGTGGGTGGTCTTAAGATCTTAAAGAAAAGCTTTGCTCTGTGAAGTCATGCAGCACTGGATGTAATTAAGAGGCTTTTTTCCCCCCTTTTTTCCCCCCTAACTCCCTCTATGTTTCCTGATTTCATTGTTGTTGTCAATGATCAACACTTGGTGGAAGAGTTGCCTTTCAGGTAATGGTTGACACTAACTTTGTAAAAATGAGATGTGTGGTTAGCGATTCACTTCCCAGTGTCCTGCTGAGCACAGTGCTGCGCCGCAGTACTGCTCACTCGCAGGGGCTGCAGCAGGGTCACGCGTCCTTCTGATGGCTTGGTCTGAAGTGTTTGCTGCTCTCTGAGTATTTGTAGGGTGGCCTTGGCAGCTGCTATAGGTCTTTCATCTGAGGGAGCTGGGGTATCCCTTGTTTGCCTGATTATTTTGGGGATCTATGGTCAGAGACCTGCAGGTCTCTATGTAATATGACATGGTTCTGGATTACAATGGATTTTAGGGTCTGTAGTCTTTTATCTTTTGGCCCAACATCTGCTGCAGCCTGACAGATGCTCAGGAATCATACTTTACTCTGAAATCATGTTTATGTCTTGAGTGCACAACACAGGATTTTTGGGTACCTTTGAAGCCAAAATTGGAGATTGTAAAAGTCTTTAACATTTTTCGAGGTAAAATGAAACAGCCACGGGAATGGCAGTACAGTTGCAATGCTGGAGGGAGAGCTCAAGCTCACAATTTCAAAGGAGACAAGCTGGAGACACACCTCTTGCCAAGGCTGGCATCTAACAGCTGTTTGCATTGCCCCTGGGGGGCAGCTATCCCAAGGAGCCTATCTTCTACAGTCTTTTTAGAGGATGTGTGGTGACACAGGTTCATGGAGATGGTGTATCCTTCATATGGCAACTTTTGGGACTGAAGCTGATGGTGTTTTTAGCCCAGAACCTCTCTCGCACAGCTGCCAGTGTCCAACTTGTCCTCCTTGTCCTCCCCTCCATAGTGCCCATGGCCCACTGTGGCTTTGGTCCCAAGGTTTCCCCACTCCTACCCCTGTGTGAGAGGGGAAGGAGCATCGTGACCCTGGGGAGAAGCCAAACTGATGGCTCCCCTTGCCTTGGGCAAGGCAAATCCTGTACTAGGATCATTTCCCCTTCCTCTCAGTGAAGACAGAGGGCTAGCTATACTGGAAAAGCAAAAGTAATGCCCTGCTCCATGCACTGCTTTCATTCCCATGAGCAAGTGTGGTTTTTATTTGGGGTGTTTCATGGGGCACCAGTGAACGGATTTTATTGCAAGTCTTGGAGGCTTAATTTTACTGCTGTGTCACTAGGGGGCGATTTTTGAAGGCACAAATGCATTTAAGTACTTACTCTCTTTTGAAAGTCAACAGGAGTTACACATCTAAATGGCCTTTGTGTGTGAAGGAAATACTCACTGTGAAATGGGTAGAGCCCACATATCTGTTGCAAGTGATAAAGAAAGCCAATGGGTGAGGCCACACTCAACTGGGGTTTTTTTTTGGTATTTTTTTTGTTGTTTTTTAAATTGTCTTCACATCCTTCATTTCTCATAGGCTGGGAATTGGTTTGTTACAAAGCAATGAGATACTCCATCTCCTCAGTCGAAATCCTCCTAGATAGTTTTGTGATAAGAAGACTGAGAAAATCCACACAAGGAACTTGTCTTTGTACAGATGATACCTGGCTGCTTTTCTGTCTAAAGTTATAGAGATTCAAGAGCTGATGATGTCTTACAAAGGCTCCCTCTATCCGAGGGTCCCCTCAGAAAGGCGGGGGGGAGATTTGCTTTGACAGGCTTTAAAGTCTGTGTAATCTCTTGCAGAATGGCCTTTGCTTTCACAGCTCCTCATGTTGCACCATGTCCTGATTTCTACACTTGTATTTGTCACTGAAACATTGCCTGAGCTTGGGTAAACAGTGCTCAGTCTGAGTGAGGGCCACTCACTTTGGGTATTTACCACTTTTTATTCTGCTGTGAAACTATCCCAATGCACAGAATATTATCAATATCATCTAAGCAAGTGACAAAACTGTTCTGAATGGAAACACGAGGGAAGATGAAGGATGCAAATCAATACTCTTGTCTGTCTGGAAGGACAGAAGCACTGGCAAAGCATTGGGCAAATAAAAGGCTATTTGTGCCAACACTGGTGAAAAGGGTATGGACATAGCAGAAAGCAAAAGGTCTCTGCAATGTGCATGTTGTAAATGGTCCTTTTACTAGGTCCAAACACCTATGCTGGGCATCCGTGGCCATCTGCATTTGCTGTTAACAGTATTTTTTAAAAGCTGCTGTTTCCTATCAGAGTAAGGCACAGACTTAGAAAATGAACCTTTCTGTGTGGAACGAGCATGTCCATGGGCAGACCACCATCCTTTGTATGTGTGCAAAATGGGGGTTAAAAAGGTTGCTGTCCTGTTGTGTCAGGAGTGGCAGACGTCACCTGGCTGGTCTCTGAAGGCTCTTGAGGAACTTCTGCTTATTCGTGAACTCATTCGTTCTGACAGTCTATTACCTCCTTTGTTTTGACATATTTTCACTCTCCTCTTAATGTTTCCTGTTTTCATGAATCTTCCTCTTCTGCTGCATTTTCCTGTGTGTGTTTTTTTTCTTCCAAATGTTGTATGGCTGGCTATTTCAGTAACTCTTTGCGTACTACAGAATTGAAAAAAAAGGCAAGTGGAAAAACCCCATGTTGGAATGATAGTGTATTTTCCATGCGTGTGTCACATGCTTGCCGAAACATGTTCAACTGATAGTTAAACATCTATCTAAAATACTGCTATACAAAGGGCTTGATTATTGTATCCATTCAGGGTATGAGTTGGCATCTGCTATCTCAAAAAGCAAGAGGCTCTTTTAAAATAGCAACACTTTGCTAGCAATGATGGATTTAATATTTGTTCAGTGCTTGAACCTGTTGAGGCACAGGTTTGTTTGATAAAGGTAGTTTAGGACTATGGACTTCTATGGAAAAACATGATGTACTTATTAAATGGCCAAAATACACAGGCGTAGGGCAGGATATTTGAAGATGCACACAGCAGCTCTTATTCTAACTTCTGAAAGTCAGGGTGTCTATTAAGGTGACTAACTATGTATTTCTACACTTGAAAATTCATCAGCCTACCTTGTAAGGCTCAGCTGTGCCAACTCTCTGCTTACCAAAGTAATAATCTTTATATCCAAGGAGACTTATCAGGGTAAGGTTCCCTTCCCGTATGGCACAGTTTAGATGTGGTATATCCTTGTGCTAGTACGTAGTGATTGCAGTGGGAGCTGAAATGGGATGAGCTCCTTAGTTTTAGATACCTGTAATGCTTGTCTTTGACAGCTCGTTGCTGAAAACTTTGCAAAGGTAAATACGTATAAGCCCGGGTCCCAAGCTCCAGAGGTTTTGCCAATTTACCTCTGAGATTTAGTTGACATGAATGTGTGTCAAGTCAAATTTCACACTGGAAAGTGATAACTAATGTAAAAACCAGGTTATTTGGAACTGACAGCAACTATCTTTGTCATAGCTCTGTCAGCCTTCCCCTCAGTTCTGCAAGTGAACATTTTCTGAGTAAATGTCCTTGAAGCATGTTTCTTCCTCCACTTCACTCACTTTATGGGTGGATGTCACTAGCTGAAGCACTTGGAGAGTCTACAAGTACACTTGGGAAGATTTTCTCCAAATCTCAACTGTTGGAGTAATCCTTTAACCAGTGCATACATGCTTGGAAAATGTCTGTGGTGAATACCCTATTGTTCTTCAAAAGACCCAGGGTGTGAAAATGTGCTGCCTTTGAACAAGCTGAACAAGGCTGAGTCCTCTCCTACTGGAATGCATTGTAAGGCTTGTCATGTCCTCCCTTTTGGCCATCTAGATTCTCTGCATGCAATATATCCAAAATTTGAGCCATGGCCCTGCTACTTCCCAGTGCATCTACTCCTGTTTAGAGAAACTGTGTCTGGCCTAACCTCTCTGCCAGCTTGGTAATGTCCTCAACTGAATATGGGCATAAATGACCCCTGAGAAAAACCTTGCCACATGAGAAGGTCCCAGAATTTCTTCTTAATCTTCGTCTTCTCTGTTCACTACCTGAGCTGCCCAGGATGCTGAGGATCAGAGGAATTCAATCTATAAATGCAATTAAATGCTTCACAGCAAAAACTTTCCTTTCACATATGTTGTTGGTCGATGGTGGCATTCAGTCCTTTGCCCATGGAGCTGGGAGCCAAATGCTAGAGAAGAGCCTCCAAGGTGTGAGACACTGGTAACTTGTGACATACAAGGCACTTCAGAGTGGCAGGCAGTGTGCCAAGCACAGAGGTGGAACACTTGGCAAAGAGGATTTCAAAGCTCTTGATTTAAACCATGTCACACATGGTTTTGGAGGATAATGACAGTCTCCCAAAATCCCTTGTTACTTTTTTGTATTTTGAAAATGCCACCTGACATTGTCAAGCGATTGGTGTGCTATCAAGCAGTCACCTGATTCCTTTGCCAGATAGGCTTGTTGGATGAATTAGGAAGTCCAGGAGTCTAGGAGTCTGAACTCTTGATGGCAGCAAAGTCTTCTTCTCTTTAGATGTATGTGTAACATGTTTTCTATGCCCTCTTAAAAGACAATGGTACCTGGGATTTCTTTCAGATCCAGATGGAAAGCTTTTGTTAAAGGGAGTGGTAATGAGGCTTAGTAAGATTTGTTTTTTGTTAAGATCATCTGGCGCTTGCTTTTGGAGCTGGTTGCTCATGAAGGTTTCTAATTCAAGGTCTTAATTTTTGTAAAGAGTGAATTACAAGAAGTCAGAAGAATGATGCGAAGAGCATTTAATAATGCACATTCACAAAGAAGTGGTGTAACTACATTAATTAGGCAAGTCTTGCGTAAAGATGCAATGTAATTATATATTTGAGACAGTTAATTAGGGAGCTACTTGGAAATTTCAGTGAATATTAAGGTAATTATACATAAATACTATAACCATTAAGACTGCACCCATAATGAAAGCAATAACTAATTACATAAATAACAGCATACTTATGTTTTTACATTACCAATACCTAACAATACTTCCTCTCTTTCCCTGCTCTCTTTGCCATGCAAATGACAAAACTTCAATTTTTAATTCAGATATTCTTGCAAATTGTTGAGGAAACAATGAACTTTCCTTTTGCCCTCTTTGTCTAGAGAAGACTGGACAACAGGAGTTGTGCACATCTAGCAGGAAGACAGTCAAACATACTGCACAGGTCTGCGGGTTACGTGCCGAGTTCTTGGTGGCTGCTCTTGGATTTCATACAAGCCCAGGTCTGAGAAGTTTAATAAAGAAATTGTATAGCTGTAAGGATAATGTTTTAGACTGTTTAGGCAGCTTTGAGTGAATCAGTACTGAGGGTTAGGTGAATGGCTGTCATAGAAACTATGCCCCGCATTTCATAGTGTTGGGCCTGTAGGTAAATGCCAGATCTTTACTAAAACATTTCCTACCATTTAGTTCTGTCAGGGTTTGGGGTACCTGTCTGCTGTCACCTTCACATTCATCTAAATCTACTAGCTTCCGGTGACAAGTGTGTCAACACTTACTATGCTGTGCACATTGCTATTGTTTTTCCAAGCTATCTCAACAAGGCTGTAACTCGGGCTCTTTACACCCTTAAGAACTGCTATGCTGAGAGCTTTATATGAGGGGCAGACTTATTGACTCAGCTGAAAATCAGAATTGTTGCTTAACATACTTACTGAGTCAATGATAGTTTCTAGCAACTCTCATCTAAGGATCTAAACGGGTCTCAGAATGAGTCTGTGATTATATGTGCTATCAGATGGAGACTTTACAGGAGGGGAAACTGAGGCACAAAGAGCTCAAGTGACTTACCCAATGTCATGAAGAACATCCAGAGTCTCACTGTAAATCTCTCTGCTCTCTTTTAGACAAAGTCATCCTCTCTCCTGATAGAAGGATGTGGTTGGTACATGGTTTGGGGCCTAGTGATGGGACTCTTTCCTCTCTTTGTTAATCTTGCCTGATTAATTAAATTGACCTGGTGAGACAGTGGAGTTCACAAAGGAATATAATTTTCAGCCAGTTGTCCATATTATTATGCTTCCATTGACATCACGAGTAGCTGACTGAAAAGGCTCATAGCAGCATGGGCTCAGTTCATGTTTGTAATTCTGAAGTTACTGTCCTGCAGAACACAAGGTCATAACTAGAGAGGGGTTGGCACCTGGGATTTGCCAAGGCAAAGTTAAAGATGATTTAGGACAACACAGTAAATTTTGCCTTACTGTCACTGCAGACTCCAGGGCAAGTAGCTGTATGCAACTGAACCATGTTTTCTTAGCTTAACAACAGTGGCCAATGATACTTCCTGCCATAAACTTCAAAACATATCAGAGGCTGGTGGGACCTTTCAAATTATTTTGATTCTAGATAAATAGGGTCATAATTTTGAGATGGCAAATTCTTTCAATCTCTAGAAATGATCTTATTGTTATGGGTTTACATAATGCCTCATGTTACAAGGCAGGTCAGTTCTTATATCTTTTTTTGCACTGGAGTAGTGTCACTAAATTTTCAAGCTCTTCATTTCTAGCAGAGTGAGATTAGAGGCAGCTGACCTTTTTTGGCATTATAATACATGGACACTGAATTTTGTGTAGATCTGTTGGAAGAAAGATTAATTAACAAATGCTGTAGCAGTAGATAGCCTACCAAAGATAAATTGTGTCACATTGCTGTGATACCTTTCTCTGAGTTTGTGACCAAGAGAAATACAGTAGTTCTAGTTCATCAAGATTTCTTTAAAATGTTTAATACAGCAGTATGTGAAAGAAAACAATTTTGGCTGGAGAAGATATGGCACAATAAATGTAAAGAAATGGCTAAGAAAAGATTGCTGAGAACCGAGCTGAAAGAACTGCTGAGGGACAAGAACAGTAACTAGCAAAGTTTATTAATGATCAGTCTTTTGACCCATCTGAGCATTTTTATTTGTAGCCACAGCAGAAAATCTGTGCAAATCCAAAGTCTATAAAGAGACAGAAAGCTGAGAGGCCTTGACAGTTCAGAGAAGGACTGACCCTGACAACAGGAGAAACGGAAAACGGATAAAATGAAGTGCTAATAAACCACAAGGTCATGCAGATGTTTTTTTGCTCTGGGCAGACGGCTCATCAGCTGAAAGTAAGAGAGAAGTGTTTTGCTGAATCTTACAATGATTGACAAATGCTGGGGCTCTACAACAGTAGGGAAGGGAAGTATTCCCTGAGATGTTCTCCTGGATGTTGCATCAGGGGAAGCATATCCAGGAAACATGTGGGATTCCTGACTACTTTTGTACAAGGCACTGGGGACATCCAAAAAAAGACAGAATCCAGAAGAAGGGAAATTAAATTGAGATAGGAAATGGGGAATAAAGGACTGTGCCTTCAGTTTAGCAAAACTAAAACTGAGTAGGGGTGTATTTCTCCCTATAAATATATTATCAGGTTAAGTGGTGAGAGAGAACTGGTTAAATTAGGTATGTATTGAATGCCGTAGGAACAATTGAGAGGAGCCAACTGAATAAATGTTCTTTGGAAAAGGGATGAAGGTTTTAGTAATGTGAAGTTTTGGAACAGCTTTCCAATAGGAGTCACAGGGGCAAGAAAACTACCTGGTTTCAAGAAAAGACTTGAGAAATTTATCAATGAGATTGTGATGTTGTGATATCAATGAGATATGATGTGTTAGACGTAGCAGGGGATGACCTGGGAGGACTCTTCCAGTCCTATTTCCTATGTAAAACTATTCAACAGAGCCCCTGGTCTCCAGAGTATTTTTTTTCTGTAAAAAGACTTCAATAACAAGCTAGGGAAAATGGCCTTTCCTTTGGATTCTTTGTTTGCCCTTATCTATACAGGAGACATAGATCCAATCAAAGTGCCAATGAATCTTGCGGTAGGTTGGATGCAGATCTCTATTATCTGTGTGACAATACCTTTTAGAGGTCCTGCTCATTACTGGGGCCCAGCTACTTTCCATGACCTGACTTTTATGATCCCAGTTCATCTCTTAGCTAAATTCATCTGAAGCTGTTTCCTTGATAGCCCCTTTAATATTTTACAGGTTTCTTACAGTTCTCGTATTCTTGTAATCTTCTGAGGTCCTTCAAAGCAAGCCAAACAATCTTCTGCCTTTCACAGTGCCATCAGCTAGCCAAGCCCATGAGTAGATCTCTAATTCTCCAAGATAAGATCAATAACCAGTCACCCTCCGCTATCCTAAAAAGATCCGGAGACTCAGTCTAGGTGTAGCAACTGAAAGAACTGTTAATAATGGATGATGACTGACAAAACTCTTAGGTGTGAAAGGAGATTTACCAGGAGTGTGGTGTTCATGCACAGTGCTCATTGATTGACAGCCCTAGCAGGTTAGAGGTTACCTATGGAATACAGTCTTGATGGCCTAGGATGAAATGTTCTCCCTGACCCTTCTGTAAGCTGGTGATACAAAGCACTGGCTAACATATCATTAACTTGTGACACCACGATGATGGGATTAAGACCTAGAGGGCTTTATCTCTACCTTATTAATGGCAATTAAAAGCTGTGTGACACTCTTAAAACTTGTTGATGTAAAGAAAGTTAGTGCCTGTCTTAGAGTGGCACAGTAAATAATTGGTCTGGTTGCTTGGCTTCTCGTAATCTGCCCATGCAGCTGTATATTATCATTATTTTGCTGCAAATACAGCTTTTCGATTTATCAACAAAAGAGCAGGTAAGGCTCTATGTAAATAATGATGAAGGACACTTCCAGGTTGGATTTTTTCCCATTTAGATTGCTGAGCATGAAAGAAGCAGAGGATTTTCAAAATTAATGACAGTATCTGTTAGACCTGTTTTTCAAAGCCTAATTATGCCCCCCCCCCGCCCCCCCAAGATGTTAACCCCAATCTTAGTTATTGGAAACTTCACCTGGATAATTCATAGGGCAGGTATTAAAATCTGTCTCCCCCCGTCTTTATATGGAAAGGGATATTTATTCCTTCTTGGGTGTTCACCATTGTTGGAGCTGTACTGATTTCGTGGCAAAGAGTTTCATATCTTTCAGCCTTCTGAATTCAAGGAAATGTGATTACTTCCAGAGCCATTTTGTGAGTGCTGTGAACTAGAAATAGCTCTTTTATGTGCTACTTCTGTTAAAAATCGCAATCTAAATTGGAAAGAAATTATCAACCCCAATATGTGCTCTAACTGGAAAGTCCCATTTCCTTCAAACATTTAGTGACTGTTCCTGTGCTCCTGCATGTCCCAATTAACTTCTCTAGTTGTGGCATCTCACTTTTCTGGCAATGTTTCTGAACCACCTTCCTCACTTCTATTTTTCTGTGCAAGTGTGCATTAGGTGCTGTTTCATGAGAACTGGCTGTCATGGTGTTGGGGGACCTTGATGCTGCAAATCTTTCATGATCTGTTGGGAAGCATACTCAGGGTTTTGCTTTCACGAGCTGATCTCAACTCTGTGGAGTCACAGAGGGTAGCAAAAAGGTCATCTGTGCAGCTCCCAAAGAGACTTCTCCCCACTTTCTCCCCAGCAAACAAGAAGCAACGACATTAGGTCTGCCTTCCTCTGTATTTTTACTGCATTCTTTCCTCAGGTTTACAGAGGCTGAAGAACCTTTTTGTATTTGGTATTGCTCTTGATTGCTTTTGGACTAGAGAAAAGGACTCTCAGCTTTTGCCACTGCTGTAATTTCAGAGGTGTTGGTGGCTGTGGCAGCCTGCAGTGGCCTGTGTCTGGCTGTGCCACTCTGGCTGTGCCACATCGGCTGAAGGACTCCTGCTGGGTCCTTCCTTCTCCCAGCTCTCCAGAAGCTGTGGGACTGGGAGACGTCACCTGTCATTTTAGTCTCTTGCCACTCCAAGGCAGAGATTGCCTTACACTTGTAGTTTATACAGCCCCAAGCACAATGTCAGCATTACACATTAATTAATAATAGTGGCTTATATTGCTAATCACTTAATTATAAATTATGTCTGCTGGTTATGCCTGCCATCACATATTACTTTGTAGTTACATAGATATACACTTAGTGTATCTAGGCTTTTGTGAATCAGCTTGTAGTTGTTCAATGATACAAAGGCTATGCCAGCACATAAATCCGATGTAAACTGCTAATCATTTTTAAATTAAGACAAACCAATCTGAGTTTTAAATCCATAATGCAAGAGAATTACAGGGCATGTCCCTGAAATTTAGGAAGAGAACTTGCTTTGCAGACGTTTCAATTGTAAGCAAAATTCTGACGTTATGCGCATTACATGGTATTTTACTGAAATCACACTCAGTGGCAGATTTGCATAAATGAATGTATTGTATTTTTTATAACTGTGAAAGCTTTAATTACCTAAACTCTAATTAGGCTTGCATTTTTTAGAAAACACAAGATATTAGCTTATTTTGTAGTTGGCTCAACTTTAAGGTTTTCCCACATTTGTAACTCATATGCAATAAAATACTATAAAAACACAGAGAAAACACAGAGATGAAGGCATCCCTGGAATTTCTGGAGCTGATTGGTTGTTTTTCCTCTTGGTGCATTTAAGCCTCAATGCACTGAAATTTTCTTAAATTCTGCCCTAGGAACAAAATCACACCTGACATAAATTTGTTGCAGACAGATTTATTAGTGTTGCATCAAGGATGAATCTAAACAAGTATATTTTGATAATTTCTAGGAATAAAGGTGTTGTGTGAAAGGGAGTTATTGATGATATTGTTTTATAGTGGAATTTGGTGTTCTTGGAACTCTTGCAGGGTTCTACAAATGTTTTTTTGTAGAGCAAGATGACAGTACTATCTGGGTACTTGGACGGCTGGGATTGCAACAAAGATTTAGGCACACAACAGAGATTTTAAAAAGTTTATCCCAATAAGACTTTCACTTGACACCTAATGAGTCACTGTGGCACCTTTCGTAAAGTGGGAAAAATAAACCAGATAAATGCAACTACCATTAATTGTTATTCCCCCTTTTGCCTAAACTGTGAAAGAAGTGCTAATGCACCTTGTGTTACTTCTGCTGAATTTTCTCCTTTGCTTCCATATGAACACGCCTCTTGTCTTTCTGTTGGGTTGTCCAGATTTTGCCCTTTCCTGTGTCATAAAGTTGTGGTAGTTTTCTGTGCGTTTGTCACTGTGTGGGTAGGCTGCTGTAACGTGCTCAAACAAAGCTACTTTTCCAGGCAATTGAGAAGCCTGTGCTGGATCAGAGCATCCAGCCCAGCATTCACTGAGAACATGCTGCTGGGAGTGTGCTGCACCTCTGTCCTCTCTTGCTGCTAAGGCAGGTCTACATGCTGTTGACATGCTCGTTGTGCTGTGTAGGCTTCCAGATGCTCAGGAGTGCTGCTTTTCTAAGTCAGAGGGAGGTGAGGATGCCTCACCTCTTGAAGGACTGTGTTGAGTGAAATTGTATAAATCTTCCGGTTTTATTCTTGGTGCTGCTTGCAATGTTTCTGTCAGGTGGAGCCAAACAGCACCGCAGCCCTACTATTGCCAGGACTGGAAAAAAAACCTATTAATGTCTCGCCCATTATTATTACTGAGGGTTTCAGCTATTTTTTATCAGGAGGAATGAAAAAAGGCAAAGGAGCATAATATGTATTTCTGTATTTTCTCCTCCCTTGCTTTTTTTAATCCTTGAACAAGCAGCAGAAAGATTTGTGGAATTCTACAAATGAACTGTTTAGATGAAAAAAAAGAGATATAAACACTTAGCATCTACAGGTTGCATTTTTTGTTCTCAAACCTCAAGGCTCCCTTTTTAGAATGCTGACTGTGCCTTTCATTTAAGTAATTAGAGTGGTCTGGGAGACATTCTTCTCAGTGCAGCACTGGTGGGGTATATCACAGTTTGTGGTATGTTACTGCATTTGTGCTCAGTAACTCCAACTGGAGTGTGGAAAGGCACATTATTAAAAGTGCCTTTCTGCTTTCCTTACACATCATAATATTGTCCTAAACATTTTATTTTGAAGGCATGCAGATAGCTGCAATTGCAAGGTATCACTTGAGCTTCTGTGCCAGGGCAGACCTGGGAGTGGATTCAGCAGTATCAGCCCTGCTTAGAGCAAAGAGTCTTCAGAGGGACTCTGAATCCAGAAACCTCTGTGTCCCATTCCCAGCCATCTGCATCATATCTCTGGATATTCTGGAGGCTATGTGTGTTTGTGTTTGTGTGTGCAGCTACCAGCTGGCTGAAGCTCCTGACGTGCTCCTATGTGGAACCATGTGTCCATGCTTGAGCTCTGATAACTCTGGCCTTTAGCTGGTGTAGATAAAGCCGTTGGGAAAGATGATCTTGGATAGCATGTAATGCACAAGTACATCCATACCCTGTGGGTTCATGTGGGCTGCAGTCTTCTAAACTCATCCTAAGGGACTGTGAATGTAGTCTCAGACCCACAAGAGGAGTTGTACCTGATTGCCATGAACCTGGACAGAATTAGGTCTTCTTTTCTACAAGGGGCAAAGCATCAGCAAACTCCAATAAAGGGCGGTAAGTACCTGTCTACCTTCTAGGTTCTTAGTTCCTCTCAGCAAACGAGTAATTCTGTGTCATATCCTTCTGGACTAAGATACTAAACATCATGGATGAAGGTGGGGAAAGAGAATTGGGCCTTATGGTATGTTATTTGACATTGATACTGCATATATTACTGTTTTCAGACATTTTCAGACAGACAGAAGCAAATGGGTAGACCTTTTACTTCAGAACACATGAAACAAACATGTTTTGAAGAAGTGATATTGACATTTTGTGTTTAAGTGGAATCTTTTTCTTAAAACCAGAAATGAATGTCAAATGTCTCAGTCAGCTTGAAATCTGTATAAACGAGTGAATTACAACAGATCCAGTTCCTAGACATGCTTCTTAGGCCTCCCAGTAACTTTTGGGTATTATAGTTTCCAACTCTTCTTGTCCTTAAGTAGTTTTATTTTCTTTGTTGTGTGAAAAGCACCAAGGAAAACACAGTTATATAAAGAGAAGACACTGAGTGGACCAGAAACTAGTCCATCAAAAAACAGGAACATTAGAGAAGATTGTGTTAGAGAAGATTGTTCCACCCTTATTAGCAGAAATTTTTTTGCAACCGTGTGTACAAGAAAAATCAATAAGTTCTAAGAAGAAAAGATTGATCCAGTGTTTAAGTCTCAGCCATGGCACTGGGTCATTTGAGTTGATATCTTTTATGCCTCCAGAATATTTTCATTTTCTGTGCTAGTTCTGGCAAGATCTTTTTGCCCCACTGCACAGATACAACACTGAGTGCCACAGCAGCAAGTGTCACAACACCTTTCTTCAGCGGTGCAGTGCCCCCAGTGAGATTGGCAGCCTGAAGATAGGTGTGCAGATTTGTTATAAAATCTAGATGGAGTTTGGGAACAGACCAGGGAGAGACCATTGCAAGGTGCTGCCCTCCAGGCACAGACTCTTTAATTGGCACTATTTGTCACCCTATACCTGGGCTTACCTCGGTGTCTGACTTCTCTCAAGAACCAACAAGGAGACAGCAGTAATTTTTCTGTTACTTTACTGGTTCTTATATTCGTCCAAGATATCTGAGTTTACTTTCCTTTTCTCCTGCCTTGATTCCTTCATCTCTTTTCTGGCAGGATTACATCCTACACATCATGCTAGTCTTAGGCAGGCTGAGGGGAAAAGACATTCTTCATGCCTCTCCTTAAAACGATTCTTGTTGTAAAATTCAGGATTATTTGGGATAGAAAAAGGATATAAGGAGAGCCTAACCCTGTAGCACAGTAGTTAGAACACCTATTTAGGAAAGGAAGGTTGTGTGGCAAAGACTGTGAAACACGTAATAGAAATCCAATGCTGCCAATACTGCCAGGTGTGCCTTCCTCCTGTAGCCTTGGTGTATAGGAAATGGAGATGGTTTTGTATGGAAGCCCCTTCCAGCAGATGTTCCAAAGGTACCTATAAGACCAGTCTGATCTTCTGAGGTAGATGGAAGTGTGTGGATGCCTGCTGGGGCCAAAGTATTTGACCCCCATTGAGTGACTGAGCCTTTCCAAGACAGCGTTTTCCAGGCGTGCATGGAAACAAAATTGTGGAAACTGAGCAAAATGTAATGCAATTGATGGATCTGCGAAAAGACTTCTGGGTGTTCTGAGGCTTATATCTTTGCCATGCAGGTGGGTTATAGCTTTCCAAGCACTGTTATGGGTCTGGTCCAGAAGCATTGAGTTTTTCACCAGGAAACTGCAGATAATGTCCTTATCTCCCCAAGGAGTTCAGTTATTACGCCCCATTATCAGATAAATTGTTAACATAAAAAGGACAAAGAAAACTTTAACAGTATCCCTTTCAGACTACAAGCTGCCAGGAAAATATAATTCCAACTTCATATGGGATGTTTTTATGGGCAGAGAGGTAAAGGGCAACATTTCAAAATTGTAGGTAATTTGTGAGGAGACGAATTTGTGATTTTTCCAAACTTGGTTCTGAATGGTCCTGAGAAGCCGACAGGAGCTCCTGATTCCCAGACTTTCTGAGACCAGACCCTAGGAGCTGCACCTGAGTCCCCTAAAAATGGAAGATTCTGAGATCAGTGTGAGAAAAAATTTTGGCGGAGTACCCTATGTCACACAGTGGGCTTGTGCCAAAGCCAGAGCCCAGCATCCTTTCTCCAAGTTCTCATAACAATAAGAACAACCTCCTCAGCAATTGCCTTACAAAAGGTTTGAACATCAGGTTACCCAGAGACATGAGCAGATAGTAGAGCAGTGATGTACAAATGAAAGTCCTACACTTTGACCTCCAACCACATGAAGCCCCATTACAATAAATATCCAACAACACATCCCTTTCCACACCACATGGATGCTGCCTTAGGTACAAAGGTACTAAAATGACTGTTCCATGTAATAAAACATGGTGGGAGAAATTATGAAGTATAAAGTGAGGTTATTGCCTTCACTGCTAATTAAAGTTTACTGTATCTTCTTGCAGCTTTGTTTAATGGGCTCCTACATATCATGGGGTGTTTCTTTAAAGAAATAAAAGAAAGCTCTTTTTAAGGTCACTCACTTGACCTCAATTCATTGTGTTGTGAATGCGGTATTGTAGTAGCACATATTGTGTGGGGTACAACACCATGTGCTGCTCCAAGACTCCTGTGGTAGCTGAACACAAAGGGCCGCGTTAACGATGATGTGTCAGCCTTAGCTTTGAATTTCCTTGCTTGAGTGCTAGTTTTCATTACTGACACATAATACATGGTGTTAACCATTTCAGCACTGAACTGTGCACAGGGACACACCACCGTTTGTGCTTGGAAGTGGCCATTTCTGAAGTGCCAATGATCTGAGGTACAATTATTATTTTATTACTTAATGGCACCAATTAGGGCAAGCATTGTCAACTAGCACACAATGATCTCAGCACCACAGTGTGATATAACTATTACAATGAGTATCATAGCCTGATACTTATGTCACATAGGGAATAAAAAGCTTCAGGCTTTTTTTTCTGATTTGGCAAAAAAATCTGTATCCTGAGGTTTTCACTTTGTTTCTTTGTGCCTTCATTTCCTTGTCAGATAAATTCTGTAAAGCTCTTTGAATATTGCTAGTACATTATGTAATGTTTCCTCCCACAAAAAAATTCTTAGCAGTAATTCATATGGCTCTGTTCTTTGATGGCTAAAACCTTGCTTATTTTCTGTTTTCTCTTCAATCCTTTTCCCAGTCTGCTAGCTGAGTCTAGGTCCATGTTTACATCATACATCTCAAGCTGCAGCTGCTGTGGACTCTCTTGTTTGGTGGAACTCTGTTACTTTGGTATCTTGGCTCTTTATCTGGCTCGGGTTGCTTCCTCCTCAATACATGTTCCACTCATGAGGCGGGTGATCCAAAGCCCATTGAAGTAAATGGAAAAATTGCTGTTGATTAAATTATTTCACATCTGCACTCCCTGGCTCTACCAGCTTCTTCTATTGTCCACACATCCTGATTCACAAATGTTTTAAATGACAGCTTTAGGAACATGAAAGCCTTTGGGGCAATGGCCTAAAGAGACAGCAGAGGGTAAAATTTGTGAGCATTATAATGCTAGAGCTGTAGTGCTTCCATTAGTCAGTGCTGAGCACCAACTGAAAAGCCTGCCTCAGTCAGGCAAGGAAGGCTTGCATTTCACACATTCAGGCACACAGGCAGCCCCCATCTCAGAGTGTACTTCATCAGGAGGATTATTTCTTTCCAAGTGCAAACTGAGCATCAGCTATGCTCGTCCTCCAACCCGGGAATTCACTGGGGGAAAAGCTGGGAACATGCGGAGGTAGGAAACCATTTCCTGTACCTGACCTGCTCTCAGCATCACAGATTCATAACAAAAGGGTGCCCACAGCCTTCATTTAAGTGCTGCCTCCAGTTACTTTATAGGGGTTCCTTGTGGGGACTCTTTACAAGACAGGTGAATTTATATTGGAATTTCAATGGACTTATCAAAATGGTTAAAATGGCAACGAGAGGTATCGTAGACCTCATTTTCAGATGACAGTAGTGGAAATTCAAGTACATTTTCAAAATGAAGGGGCTGTTTACCAACATAATATACATAATATTTGGAAGCAGTCAGGTACCTTGTACAATTATGGCAACATTTGGTAAAGGTCACATGCACTTAAGTACCTAACAACTCAAATATAATCCCAAGGTTTTCTAATTTGTTTCTTTTTTTTTTTCTTCCCCTCTTTCTCTCCTTTGCCCCTGTGCCTGCTGTCTCTCAAGCTGGAGTGTTATTCCAGGCAAAAACAGCATGAGGTAATTACATACAGCCAAGCCCAGATGTGGGGATAGAAATCCAACATATGAGCTCACCTGTCCTTAGGAGAAAGTTCATAAACATTTGGAAGCCGTTTAAAAGCATTTACAAATCTTTTGATGTTCGTTGTCTTCTGTTAAGGCATGGATTCAGCCTTACCAATGGAACAGATGCTGGTTTGTATGCCTGAATTATATAACTTTGTACCAAACCTTTCCGTTCGTTACTGAAAGAATAGCAACATCATTAGAGTGATAAATATAGTTACCAAGGAAACCAGTTTATCATAATTGATTATCCTTGTTTCATTCTTTATCCCAGTCTCTTTCTGTTCTCTATCCCATGGCACCTGACCCTTTGTTACCACTCAGTTAAAAGATATGGTAAACTGCTATCAGACTGGCTAACTTGTTGATCCATATATTAATAGAGGCAGATATACCTTGCCTGCAATTTTTAAATATAGGTTTTCTTTCTTTTCCTACTTTAGTTTTTGGGGTTCTCAGGGGAATCTGTCAGTTTATTGTGCCCAAGATACTGAGAAGTGACTTAGATTTCTAGTATTTCCAAATTCATATGCTGCCACTAAAAACACAATAAAGGAAAGAGGAAACAATTCTTGGCTAACAGATGGAATTAGCTCCTCTGAAATGTTTAAAATAATCAAGGAGAAGAAGATGTAACATCCTGTGGCAGAGGAAGGAAAGGACTTGGCTATCTTTGCCAGGACCTTGAGCATTTCTTTTCTACAGCATTTGGCTGGGGTGATTTTGTTGGGTGTCTTTGGTCCTGATTTCCTACCCGTGTAGCAGGTGTAAGCCATGCCATTGATGAGATCACTGACATTATTTGCACAAACTGAGTGAAACGTGGTTCTGTGAGGGCTGATGGGAATGGTCCCTTTCCTTGAATTCCCCTGCATTGTCATTTTATTAAGATAGGTGAAAGCTTTAGCTTTAACTGAATGTCACATCAATTTTATTATGTCTGTAGGCGTCTTTGTTTTTAAAATTCATGACAAGTTCCTTGCAATACATTTTTACTACAATACAGCCACCTGTTCTACCTCGGTGGGTGGCTGTAAATCTGGGACTGTCCTTTCGTGTGCGTGTACATGAATGATTGTTTCTTTATGCAGCGTATTAGGAGCTTCCAAAATATATTCATAGCCTGGACCATTCTGGGGGGACATGTGCATATTTTATGGATCAGCTTTCCTTTTCTGCTACCGCAAAAGGATCACCTAGGGTCCCAAAGCAAAACTTCTTCTCCTTCCCACGGGCCACCATATGCATTTTATCCATTCCTATCCACAGTCAGTTCACATGTACTGTATGTAGCCATTAAAATGGTTTTCTCCTAGATCCGCTTGAAATAAATACTTGAGATTGGTGCAATTCTTGACATGCCTTTACATTTTATTGTCAATATCTGGCTTACCCAAAGAATGTCCACTATAGATACTGCGTGTTAGGAAAACATGCAAGCACTTCCTTAATGTCCCTTTAGTGTTTCTGGTGTTGGATTCAGCAAAAGCCCTCAACTTCCATGGAGCTGCAGACAGATTGGGGCAGGACTCCATTTCTTCTCCCTGAAGGGAAGCCCACTTCACCCTGTGGTTCAGTGGTGCAATTGGCTTGTGGGGGTGAGGTGTTGAAGGTGAACTCAGGATGATCAACCTTCTTGTCTGGGTCAGGCTTGAACCAACCATCTCACATCCATGCGCCTGAGTTTCCTATTTTTCAAATGAAGATATTGATATTTGATATTTGCTCTCTCCTTTTTTTT